>VFSX01000460.1:0-27500 GCA_016618255.1 Chlamydomonas sp. UWO 241
CACAAATAAGGCCGTCCGGGAGGGCGCCGGCCCTGGGCGCGAGGCCAGCCATAAGCACAAAGAGGCTCGGGTGGGCCTCCGGGCACAGGCGGTGCACCGCCTCCACCATGAGCGGCTGACATGCCGGCTGGGCCGGGGGCGCGGGCTGCTGTTCCGGCTGTGTCCCGCCGCCGCCACCGCCGCCACTGCCGCCAGCCCCGCCGCCACCACCGGCCCGTGGGGCCGGCAGCAGGAGATGGGGGGCGCCTGCCGCCCACGCCCCAAACAGGCATGCGAGGTGGACGGCCCACTGCCCGTGCACGATCTCCCGCCACGCCGGCGCCCAAAAACCACCATGCGCCGGTCGCCCCAGGAGCATCGCAGCAGGTGCACCAGGCACCGAAGAGGCCCACCGCGGCAGCTCTGCCGGTGGGTCCGGCCCCACGCTCCTGTCCACCAGAGTAGCCGTCCACCGGGAGAGCACCCTCTCGGCCTCCGGAGTCATGCCACAGTGCACCGCCCGGAACAGGATGCGGGAGACCCCGTACGTTGCCGCCGCGTGCCCCCTGCCAAACGCCGACATGGGGAAACGCGCGAGCTTGGTATACGCGGCCGCAAGCCTCTCACGGCACACCCCGGTGACGCCCTCCGGGGGCGGCAAGCCGGCAGAGACTGGCACCCCCAGCGACACGCCCGCGTCCAGCACGCGCAGCCCAGCAACCTCGGCACCCGCCAGCAGGCCCTCCCCCGCCGACCCCAGGGGCAGGATGCCGCACTTGCCGAGGGTGAGGACAAGGCCCGTCGCTCGGCCAAACACCGCCATCGTCTCCACCAGTGCAGCGACGTCAGCCGGCGCACACGACCGGAGGAGGGGCATGCAGTCGTCAGCGCTCTGGGGGCAGGTCACTCGGCAGCCAGGCACGACCTCGACCCCCACTGCCGAGCATGTGCGCAGGAAGCATGCGAGCGCATGCCCCAGGAACAGGAAGAGGGCTGGCGCGGCGGGGCAGCCCTGGGGCACGCCCGCCGCATACTTGCGCGGCGCAGAGATGAACCCGTTGACCTCGGCCGACGCGTACGTGTGCGTGAGGATGGTGCGGGTCCACGCCAGCACGCCGTCGCCGCCGCCCACCGCCTCCATGACCGCAATGAGGAAGCCACGGTCGATGGTGTCGTATGCCTTGCGGAAGTCCAGGAGCGCCAGCCCTGCACCCGTCGTCCCCACGCCATCCGCCGCGTTGGCAGCCAGCAGGCCAGGCAGCATCTGCGTGAGGCAGATATTGTCCGAGATGCGGCGGCCAGCGAGGAAAGCGGTCTGTTCCAGCCCCACCACCGCAGAGAGCAGGGGCGTCCACCGCGTCGCCAGCACCTTGGCGAGGATGCGGTAGTCGGAGCCCAGCATGGTGAGTGGGCGGTAGTTTGCCGCATCCGCAGCGTTCTTGGCCTTGTAGATTGAGGCAACGACGCCGTCGAGAAAACCATGCGGCGTCCCACCCGTAGCTCCCACCGCGGTGAAGACTGCCGCCAGAAGCTCAAAGGCTGGCTCGCCCAGCTTCCGCCACACATCCACTGGGATGCCATCCGGGCCCGGGGCGGTGCCAGGCTTGGAGTGGGTGGCCGCCGCCCGCACCTCGGCAGGCGTGACAACAAGCGCGCCGGCTGCATCCGCCACCGCCTGCGGCACGCGCGGCGAGTGCGCACGCACCGCCCCCAGCACAGCCTCCCGATCAGCGGGGGATGGCGGTGGCGGCCGGGAGACCGCCGCCACGGCGTCAGCCATGATGTCAGCCATTCCCCTGCCATCAGTGACGAGGATGCCACGCGCATCTCTGAGGGCGGCGACGCGCCGGGCCGCCGCTGGCTTGCGGAAGGCTGCCGCCATGCCCCCGGAAACGCGCTCTCCCGGCCGCACACAGGCGGGCGGGGCTGGAGCGTACCGCCGCACCGCCGCATCCAGGCGCCGCTGCAGCGCATAGAGCCCGGCGAGCTCCGCAAGCCCATCGCGCCCCGCCTCAACTGCCGCGCGCGCTCGCTGCAGGTCTGCACGCAGCCAGGTCACCTCCACCGACACAGCATCTCGCCGCCGACCCAGGTCGCAGTCGAGACGGCGGGCCTCGCGAGCCAGCCGCGGCTTGAAAGCCTGCCACCACCGCATGAGCTCCGTGTGGCCATGGGTGGGCGCCCCCGCTGCCTCCAAACCATGCCCTGAACCCATCGGCCAAGTCACGATCAGCCCAGAAATGGGCACGCACACGCGGCCGCCCCGGCCCGCGCGACTCTGGCACCAGGGGGGAGAGGTGCATTGCCACAACGCGGTGATCCGACCCGCCCGACTCCCCCGCGTCGCACCCGAGGACGCGTGGCACGAGGGCCGTCGACACTTAGAGGCGGTCGAGCCGCGCCTGTGCATTATACGCACTGAAGGTGTACCCCCTCTGCATGGGGTGGATGAGGCGGCACGCGTCACGGAGCGGGGAGTCCTCCACCAGCGCTGCCATCGCTGCCGCCGGGGCGCGGTTGCGCAACTCGAGGGGCCCCTCAGAGCGGGCGCGGTCACGCGGGCTCTCGACAAAGTTGAAATCGCCTGCGAGCACGAGGTGCGTCTGGCCAGCGCCTGCGAGCACGAGGTGCGTCTGGCCAGCAGCAAGCGGTCGGATGCGCTCCTCGATGGAACGCCGCCTGCACCGCTGGCCGGTTCGGCTGCGAGGCCGGCAGGTACGCATTGACGAGGCGCAGCCGCCCAGCTCCCCCACCTCCAGCTCCCCCACCCCCACCGCCCGCGCCCCCACCACCCCACGTGATATCCATCACATCAGCCGGCCGTCGCCATCCGCCTGGACAACCGGCTGGAGCGACGCCAAGAGGTCTGACCGCACGAGGATGACGACCCCGGCCGAGGTCCCCGCGCCGCCCCCCCAGAAGAAGGTGTAGGACTCAGTCCCAGGTGGTAGGCACAGCTGGACGCATAGCGGTCGACGCCGTCCATGCTCGCGACGTCATCAGCTGCAATATGCACCTCCTGGAGGCACACCACATCGAGGCGGCGGTCGCGCGCACAGACGCGCATGAGATCCACCAGCTTGGTCCCCTGTCGCAAGCCGCGCACGTTGTGCGTTCCCACTCGGAGGCCGGGGGCAAAGCGGCCTCCGTGTGCCGGCTGCTCAGAGGGCGGCGTCATCGGGCACGTGGAACGGGTGGCCAAGTGGCAGGGGTTTGCCCAGGGACCAGCCATCTGGCAGCGCCGGCATCACGTCAAGCTTCGCCGCCCTGAGGAGGTTCCTGACATGCTCCATCGGCCAGCCCTGACGCCCGCCCTGCTTCTTCGGGTCGGGGCTCTGGACAGGGTGTCCGTGGAGGATGTTCATGATCCACTCCTCCGCCGCCGTGGCTGTCAGGAATTTCCCGCAGTGGATGGCGTCCGTGAGCCCGCTGCGGATCCCGGGGTTGTCAACGGGCCCAATGCATGGTCCGCCCCGCGCGTAAGCAAAGGCATGGACCTTGCCGCGGACCCAGTCACCACCATCGTCTCCACGGCCAGCGGCACCACCAGTAGTGGCCAGAGCCTGCGTCTGCCCACCCCCTCCACCTGCGCCCGCTCCTCCAGCTCCCCCACCACCAGCAGCGTCCTCAGCCCCCGCGCCCCCACCAGCCGCAGCCGGAGCAGCAGCAGGCACGGCGGCGTCACCCTCCTCACCACCAGTCGTACGGCGTGCCACGCGCCGCCCCTCCTCGCCGTCCTCTGCCGCCTCAGGCGCCGCCTCTCCGCGCCGCGGCTCGGGCTGGCTCAGGGCTGAGGCCCACGGGGGTGTCGAGCGGGGCATCGGCAGCGGCATCGGGCTCCTCATCGCCCCCCCACGCTTGCGCCCAGTCGTCTGGCTCGCATCGAGCATGCGCTCGTCAGCCAGCAGGGCCGCCAGCAGGGCCGCCTCGCCAACAGCTGCTGCAGCTGCACCCACAGCTGCTGCAGCCTGCAGCTCCCGTCGGCCCTCGAGTGCGCGCCTCTACGCATCGAGCTGGAGCATCCGCCCTTGCGTCTGGCGGTCTGTGCGGAGCGCACGCTTGTGGCGTGCTGCGTGCTCGTCCGAGGGGCCTGCCGCCGCCGCTGCAGCAGCAGCCGCTGCAGCAGCAGCCGCAATAACAGCCATAGCACCCCCAGCAGAGCCCGCACCCCCGTCAGACCCAGCGCCGTCGTCATCGTCATCACCGTCGCCGGCACCATGCCCGTACGAGCCGTGGTCAGAGCCCTTGCCTCCGTCGTCCGCCTCCTCCTCGATGATGGGCAGCTGGTGCTGCAGCCCAGGCCCCACAGGCAGCCCCTGGGCAGCCGCGGCATAGGACCGCCCACCCGGCGGCGGCCCACCGGGCAGCTGCCCACCCGGCGGCGGCCCACCCGGCGCCCCGGCGGCGCGCGCGGGGCGCGCGGGCCCCATCATGCTGAGGGGCAGGCGCGACACGCGCAGCCGGCAGAAGGACGGCGCGTCGGTGCGCTGGCGGCACTCCACGTGCGGCGCGCGGATGGCCTTAGACACAAGATGATCATTACTAATGCTGGTGCAATCCCTCTACTGGTGCAGCTGCTGGGGCCTGGCTCTGATGACTTCCCAAAGGAGTTTTCAGCACGAGCACTGCATGCGCTTGGTGGCAACAATGCCAAGCACCGTGCTGCCATTGTCACAGCCGGTGCCAGTGCGGACGTGGATGTGCTGGAGGAGATAGCGCGCCTGGGTATTCTAGACAGATGAGTGATGATGAGGAACAGAGCGGCTACGAATAGGTGACGAGGAACAAATAACGAATGCAATGAGAGCGAGGATCGTCGGTCCTTTAGTAGACTGTTGAAGCCGCTGTTGAATGCGGTTGAATGCTGTTGATATAAGGCCGAGTCAACCAGGAGCTGATTCAACTGGCGTTCGACAGGGTCGCGATGTTGATTCAACCGCCGGGTTGAAACAACTCCGTTTCAACACCTCCACACGAGTGTGGCGGTTTTCTCGCTCGTTGCTGATCCGCTGAGGTCGTGAATGTGCGGGAATGGTTCTAGAGGGTGCTCTGCAAGCATATGTGCCCAGGGGTGGTGGGTTTCTGGGGTGTAGGGGACAACTGGTTTTACACGTCGCGCACCACGTGTTTCAGGGGGAGTCTTGAAATGCCCCGTCCTGGAAATAGACGAATTATAACTTAAAATTTTGTAGATTGCTTAGTGGTGCTGGCATTAGGCTATGTACGAATTTTGAGACGAAATGGTACAGGTTACTTTTGTGGTGTGGTTGGGGCCGAGACCGGCACCAACACGTGACGGTCTGGCTTGTGGAAGTACTCTTACGGCGACTGACCACCATCATGCCCAAAACATGCACAAATGTGAAAGAGGATACAAATACATTCTGCATTGGTTGCAGCTTGCCACCTGATGGCGCAATGCATGAGCTGGTGCTTCCCCTCCTCCACCACCCCGCCCGCCGCCAGGAGCATGCGAGCCTTGATGATGAAGATGATGATGATGATGTTGTTTACAATCCGTGCCGTGCGACCGTGGGTGGGTGTGGACCCTGAACTGTGGTGCTGCTTGGCGCCCGCCACCAAGTGTGGACGGCGTGTACCGTGGGCTACTTGACCTTTTGGCGGGCCTTGGGCCTGCTCTCCAAGTCCAGATGGAGCTTTGGAACCGTATGTGTGACCACCGGCCGTGAGTAGTAAAACTCTCTCATTCAAATCATCAAGGATCAAGGATCAAGATCCAGCTTCAGTGCTGCTCATGCCTGCACGCGTGCGTGAGGAAGGAAAACGTGTGATTAACTCGCGGCAGCACCACACTCTGGCCTTGGGTAGCAGTCAGTGTCTCAATTGATTGATGGTGGCAAAACTACCACTACCGTTGCCCTTCCTGCCTCACACAGAGAGGGAGGTGAACACTGGGTATGAATAGGTGTGAGGCCCACACTGTCGCTCAAGTGGGGCGATGATGCATGATAGCAGCACGCCACCCATTCCGTAGCCGAGGAGTGCAGTGGGGCATGCAGCGATGCATCCGAGAGCTCGGTTGTCGCAGTTTGACCACGACGTTACATCCCGCGGCTCTGCGGCGCCCCTCGGCGGCGCCCCTCGCCCCGCTTTCTGTTCATCACCGCATGGGCAGATCGCACGGAGGTCGGGGCGGTCAGGCGGCGGCGGCATGGCCGCCGTTCCTGCATGCAGGTCAAATAACGTACTGTCGAACCCTGCAGGTCACGTATGGCCAGTGTCCTGACGCCCTGGTCACATGTTGATCACGTAGCTGCAGCAGCTACGTGAACATTCCCGCAATCCGCAGTGTGCAGCACGCATGGTGCGCCATGTGGGTTGCATGGGCGCAGCACCCATGCACATGTGGCTGCAGACCAAGCTCAAGCTGGACAGTGCCAAGCGCTGTCCATGCTGGCGAGGTGCGTGCATGCATGCCACCACACAACCCTCACCACTGCGTGCGTGCCCCCCCCCATCGCGTGCGAGCCCCGCCTTACCACACCTTGCGTGCGTGCGCCCATCTGCGCCCATCTGCGTGCGCCCATCTCATCCTTGCGTGCGTGCGCCCATCTGCGTGCGCGCGTGTGCCCCCCCCCCCCTTCCCCCCACCTCTGCGCAAGCGCTCCCCAACCTCCCCACCTCAACGGTAGCGTGCGCCTCTTGCGCCCCCCCTCCCTTTACACACAGAAAACAACACACACACACACACACACACGCACGCACACACCACCTCTGTGCGCACAGGGAAGTCCAACATGTCCGTCAACACGTGTGCGTACTCCTTGCACGGCGCCGGCGCGAGCTGCTCTCCCCAGTTTGCCGGCGCACGACGCCCTCCCCACCTCAACGGTGGGTTATTTGTATGGCACTCAAGTGAGCCCTGCCACTCACCCTCACACCTGCCACACGCGCACACGACTGCCACTCACCCACACTGCTGCCACTCACCCACTCCTGCCCTTGCTGCTGCCTGCATGCACGCAGTGACGCCACTTCTGCTGCAACGCGATGCTGGACTGCACCCTTCGTTACCAAGATCGGCAACGAGTGGCACGCTCTGAGCCAGTGCAGCGGTACATGTTCATCGCATGGGCAAGGCAGCAGCTGGGCCTAGTGTCTACATATAATGCAGCGTGTCCTGTTAGGCACCACCTTGAGGCTTGTCGCTGCGTCCGAACACCTCCTGCAACCCACAGCTTGGCCTGGTTGTATTGAACTGGCTAGTGCCTGGTTACAGGCACTTAAGGCTCTTTCCTCATGGCATAGAACACCGGCGTTGTAGAGAGGGAGGTAGAAGAACCTAGAGGAAGAGAAGAACAACGGCAGTACACGGTGGCGTGCCACTAGCACACACTCTCTTATAAGGTGCCCCCTTCCCTACAGCAGTTGATTCAACCTGAACAGGTGGGTTGCTGTTCTGTTGAGTCAACAGTCCCTATTCGACTGCATTTGCTGTTGAATCAAATGCGTTTCAATCTCGGCTATGTTACTGACGATGAGAACGAGGGAGCCCGGGGATGACAGGTTTCGGCACAAGAGGAAGCACCGACGGGCACAGGCGCGCCACTTTTTCTAGCCTGGGGGGAATTAAGGGGGCGGGTATCTGATTCGCGTGTGTAGGCGGGGCCACTGCTTCAAGTGGTATATACCAAGTTGGTATGACCCTTGGGGGCACAGCAATTTCGTGTGGGGAAGGATGTGCGGGGTCTAAGGGCAAAACTTGAAAGTGCCTCCAAGGACGCGCCTCCTAGCCAGAGAGCTAGAGAGAGACATCTTATTATGGTACGTTATCTTTGTTTGGGCTTGGAGGCCCCGCTGTGCGCGGGGTGGCTGTTTCCGCGGTCCGCACACTCGGTGCGCCCTCGACACGCCGTCCAAGCCCAAACGGAGAGAACAAACCATAATATAATGTTCTTGCGGGGCTCTCTGGCTAGGAGGCGCGTCCTTGGAGGCACTTTCAGTATTTGCCCTCAGACCCCGCACATCCTTCCCCACACGAAATTGCTGTGTGGGGGCAAGCACTTTGGGGCGCATGGGGAATTCGAAGGGGCACAGCAGGGTGCCACACACGGCTAAGAAAGCCATCTACAGGCCATTTGTTTTGGCGCCCGCGCTCGCGCACCCTGCGTGCGCACACATACCAGAGGCGCACCAGAGGCACGCCGTTAGGAGGGTCTGTCTGTCGCCGGTTGTAAGCACGTGGAGACAACCTCTGAGTAGGGTCTATCGTCCGTCGTGGGCTACTATGGGGGCACGTCCCTTGTCTCGCCTCATCCTCTCCCCACCCACCAGACCGCACAGCCTCACAACTCCCTTCAGGTGCCTGGCCCGACCCGACCTGACCCCGACCCGACCCCGACCCCCGACCCGACCCCGACCCGACCCCGACCCGACCCTAATCCCGACCCGACCCGACCCCGACCCGACCCCGACCCTGACCCCGACCCGACCCCGACCCCAACCCCGACCCCGACCCGACCCCGACCCCCTACCCGACCCCCTAACCCTTAACCCTAACCTTCAAGGTGCTCGGGCCATTCGCGCCGAGCACCGTCTTATACGCCTTTAGAGGTGTCCCTGACTGTAACATCCATCCTTAACCTGTTGCACACCGCAGCTGGCAGGAAACTGCTGGTGGGCATTGCCATTGGGAGCTGTGGGGCACTCCTGGTGGGAGCTATGTGGAATCCGGGTTCTGGGAAGGGAGCATCCATTGCGTCACTGCAGGGAGGGAGCTGCCTCCCTTTGCACGCTCGGCCATCACTTCTCCCAGGCTCATTTTACTCGCAGTGGGTGCAGGCACAGATGCGGCAGCAGAGGCAGATGCGTGTGCGGACGATACCCCAAAGCCCTTCTGCCGGCGTGTGTGCATCAGGTCTGGGCATTTGCGCCGCTGCCGCTGCCTCCCTTTGCGCGCTTGGCCATCACATCCCATGGGCTCATTTTCCCAGTGGGCGCGGGCACAGGCACAAGAGGCAGATGACGACCGCCTGCAGCAGGGGCAGCAGGGGCAGCAGGGGCAGCAGGGGCAGCAGCGGCAGCAGGGGCAGCAGGAAGAGAGGCGGATGTTGAGGCGGGCGCAGCAGACGACCCAAAGCATATGCATGTGCTGACGGTCACGCCGCCAGCGGGAGCGCCGCCAATGAAGTCCCGTGCATCGTGTTAGGAGTGAGGAGTGGAGGAGCGTTGGTAAGGGAGAGGATGGGTGGGTGGTGGGTGGGTGGTGTGGGAGGCGGCAGCAGATGGGGACCCAAAGGCTACGCGCATGTGTGTGGCGTGCTTGCGAGCGAGCGTGCGTGTGACTCCCGGCGTTGCACTGTGGCCCACCTGCACTGCTTTAGTCAAGCTCCGCGGGCTGTCGTGGTGATGATGGCAAGTCATGACTTGACCCTGTCGCACTCTCCCCTCTACCCTAGCTAGCGGCGTGGCTGCTGCGCTCTCTTATGCGGTCCAGGTGGGGTAGGGGGCAGGACCACCCCCACCTCCAGAGCTGCCTCATATGATCATGGCCACATTGTCGCCGACAACTTGTTGGCCACCGCCACCGCACGCAACCACACGGGCGCGCATACGAGCCCAGCTTTACCCAGCCCAGACAGCCTCCTGCCCTTTGTGGCACACCGGCCACCCACTGTGGGCGCACGCAACACGCACACACACACACACACGCACACACACACACACACACACACACACACACGCACACACACACACACACACGCACACACATCACACACACTCACATTGTGTACTGCCAGGAGGCTTGCTCTGGGGCACACACGTCAGGCTCGAGGCTGACGCGTCGTAAGACGCATCAGCGCTGGACCCCCCGTGACGTGCGCCCTGTCACCTCAATTGCTGCCAATATAACTAGCCTTGACGACTCTAGTCAGACCCTAGTGTTCAACATTTTTCCTAAATAGTTTTCCTCCCAGGGCATAAGTGATCGCTGCATGGGGAATGCATGTTGCACACACGACGCCTCAGGACCAGGGTTTAGGGTTCGGGCCCACACATCCGCCACGTACAGTCACCCACCCACCGCTCCGATCACATCGACGCCGACGCGTGCTGCAACTACCTCTCGTGCACCTCTTTCGACCCTCTGTCTTCCCCGTCCTGCATCGCCCTCGCTCGGCTCCGACCCACGCAAGGGTCCTTTTCACGCGTCGTCGTCGCCACATCGCGTGCTACTGCTCACGCCCATCAGGACCTCCAAGCAGAGGTGAGAAGGGCGTGTTGCTGCGTGCCCTGCCGCAATCCGCATGACCCATGCAGATCGTGCAAACGCCATGCATGCATGCAGAAGAGCGCCTGCCTGACTGCTTGGTTGCCTGCCCATGCCATGCATGCTGCACAAACAGACCCAACAGAGGCCGAATCGCCTACAGCTAGGCAGTCACTGAGTGCATGGCGTTCAAATGCACGCCCTGAGGGTGCGTACTGTAAAATGTAAACTGTAAACCAGTTACAGTTACATCGGCTTTCCAGCAAAGACTACCTCTAGTCCTAGTACCACCGCCTAGACCCAAGTCCAGTTCTGGCCCTAACAATTGCTTGTGAGGGGCGGTAGCCACCAGCCGGCTGCCTGCCAACGTGTAGTCCCAGAGCAAAAAGGAGAGCTATTGTGCGACGCCTCCAAAATAGGTCCTAACTGCTTCTAGGGGATAGGGGGTCAAGTGGCGCTTGCCAATCTACTTGACCGCCGTGGTGGAGGGGCCGGCGCCTGAGGGGCAGCCGGACCGTACACCACGGCTCTCCACCCGACCCTATCCTGAGCACGCTCAAACGCCGTGTCCGAAAAAGTCTTCCAATCAGAACGAGTGCCACTAGTTTCGCCTAGCTGCTGAATCAGTAGCTTAAGAAAATAGTGTCGGGAGGAGGCTGGAGGCCGGCCTTGCTGCCGAGCCACATCCATTGTGCAGTCAAAAGTCGTACGAGGAAGACGAGAAGCCGGCATGCGCATCACATGGCCTAGCCACTGCATTGATCGCTTTGCCACAAGGCTCTCAATTGGCTCAGTGTCGCACGCCTGCCGAATATAAGTTAATCTGTGCCGGTCGACCAGGCGCACACCCAGAATGCGACGAAGGCAGTTAGAGTGGGCAACCTCCAATCGAGTCAGTTGTGTTTTAGTAGGGGCCCATGTTTCGCAGCCGTACAGAAAGTGGGGCAGCACGAAAGTGTTGTAAACCCGCATCTTAGACTGCACTTGCATCTTCTTGCTGGCCCAAATCTGATCAAAAGACGCAAACACGCCCAGCGCGCGACCGACACGCACACCGATCTCCTTTTCCACACCACCACTCTGGGTTATCCAACTCCCTAGATACTTAAATGCAGAGACGGTCTTCACTTCACCACCAGTCAGCGCAAACGTGGGCAGATCCGCGTCAAAATCTGCTGGCAAAATCATCACTTCTGTCTTGGCGGCGTTGATTTGCATGCCAAAGCTAGAGGACACTTTGTCAAGGATTTTCAGCATAAGCGCCAACTGAGCTGGGTCATGCGAGAACAAACATAAATCGTCGGCATACATCAGCATTACTATGCGCTCAACCGACGACGACAACACAGAGCCGCCGGCTCGGGTCACGACTGACACGCCAGCCCCCTCTGGCATCATGTCTAGCGCCTTTTTCACTATGTGGTCAATAAAAATATTGAACAACACAGGAGCAATGACGCACCCCTGTCGCACACCAGACGACACGGGGAATTCGTGCCCGATTTTCCCAGCCAGCCGCACGGCAGCTGCGGTGTTGGTGTGAAGATCCTCCAACAGATCAATAATGTGCGGATGACCACTATATAATCTAAGGACTCTCCACAGTGCCGCACGGTTTATGCAATCGTAAGCTTTAGAATAGTCGACAAATGCCACAGCCATGCATTGTTTGTACTCGGCATGTGCCGCGCTCAGCGAGCGCAGAGTAAAAATCGCATCAACAGTGCCTCTGCTTTTTCTGAAACCACACTGAGCCTCATGCAACTGACCATCAACCTGCGTGGAGACGCGGTGCAGAAGTATGGCAGCGTACACTTTCCCGGCAATAGAGAGAAGGCTTATACCGCGGTAGTTACCAGGGGAGTCACGCGGACCCTTCCCCTTATATAACGGTGTGATAATAGCAGTTTTCCATTCCCTCGGGGCTCTCCCCGACCGCCATACGGCGATGATGACCCGGTGGAGCCATGCGATGGCAGGTGGGCACCGCAACAGCATGGCGTCCAGCTGGTCACCGCCCGGAGCGGCGGCCGAGCGCAACGCTCGCACACACGCCTCCGTCTCAGCCAGGTCAGGGGGGCGCCTGTGCGCCTCGTCCACCTCTGTGGCGCGTGTGAGCTCAAACGCCGCTACATCGTTCTCCAGCTGGTTCAGGGTCTCGTCGCTGAGCTTGGTCTCCCCGCCATATAGCTTGTCGAATGACTCTGTCATGGCCTTCAGCACCCCGTCTGGACCGCTGTGCAGCGCGCCCGAGACGTCCCCCATGGCAGGTGGGATCTGATGGCTGCGGCTGCGGCCCGCCAGCCTGTCGCACACACGCGCAAACTGGCGCAGATTCTTCTTGCGTAGCATGTCTTGCGCCTCCGCCACCTGCTGGCCGATCCACCTCTCCCTGTCTCTCTGCACAGCTGCGTCGGCCGCGCGGTTGGCGCGGTTGCGCTCTCGTTTGGCAGCAGCAGACTTGCTCCTGAGCCATGCCGTGTGCGCGCGCTGCCGGGCGTCCATGAGCCGGAGGGTGCGCTGCGACAGAGTGAACTGCCAGCCGCGCCGCCTGGCGGCTGCCGCGTGGAGCGAGGTGGTTGGTGGCCACCTCGCGAATGGCAGCAGCCATCGCGTCGTACTCCGCCTGGGCATCAGCGCCCTCGGGCGGCACGGCCTCCAGCAGCCCAAAGCGATCGGACAGCTGGAGGCTGAACTCACGACGGACAGCCGGGCGCCGCAGTTGTGAAGAGTCCCATGCGCGCCGCTGAGAGCCGCCTGCATGGCGGGAGGCTCGCATGCGGAGGCGCATGGACAGTACCACCATGCGGTGATCGCTGTCCCAGGTTGGGCTCCTACGCACCCTACAGTCTGTCACCGCATGCATGCGGCGGCGCGCGACCAGGATGTAGTCCTTGACGCTGTGCAGGCGGCGCACAGAGCATGCATGCCGTCTGCTCTGTGCAACAGCCATGGGGCTGATGTGGGTGTACTGGTGCTCAGGCCTGTGGGGGTAGAGAGTGTTGGCAGCGCGCAGGCTGCATGCAGTGGCAGTGTCAAGGAGCAGGCGACCGTTCCTGCTGGCCACCGCTGGCCACCGCTGGCTCCGTGAGGGGCAGGTGCTTGCCAACGCATTCGTGGTCGGACACCGAATCCCTCCCCACTGCTGCATTGAAATCACCTGCCACGATGAGCAGATCGCGCTTGTCGTTGGCCTTGTCCGCGAGCGCCGCTACTCGAAGGTAGAAGTCGCCAGCCTCCTCGTCGCTCGCCGCCTCCGTTGGACTGTAGGCGCTGACGATGGTGATCATCTGCCCACGGTCCGCTGCAAAGCGGGCCTGGATGAGGCGGTCGGACACCGCCTCCCAGGAGACGAGTGCCGATGCCCATGCAGGGGACAACAGCAAGCCCACCCCACGCTGCCGGTGCTCCCCACCCGATCATAGCAGCGTCCACGAGGTGTCGCCCGTAGCCACTTGCGCCTCCCCGGAGCCGGTCCTGCGCAGCTCCTGAAGCGCTGCAACACCGACGCTAAGCTTGGCGCAATCTTGAACCAGTTTTTTTTTTTTTTTTGATGATGATGTTTGGTTACAATCCACTTCTGGCGGTCACACGTACGGTTCCAAAGCTCCAGTGGGACTTAGAGAAACAAGGCTCAAGGCCCACAAACGGTCAAGCTACAAGTAGCCCATGGTAACGCCATCCACACTTGGTGGACTCGCCAGTTTGACCGGTCCCTCGTCCTCTGCAGGACATGTCCGCACGTTGAATGTAGCCGCTCTGGTGTTCTGATTGACGACTTGGACGCGTCGCCAGGCGTGCCCCGCTACACGCGGGGACTGGGCAGGAAAAGGCTGCATGCATGGGGTGCCTTGTTTCCCCTTTGCTCGCATCCGCGGCCAGCCAGCTCAAGTCCGCGAGGCGTCCTTGGCCGTCTGTGATGCCGGGCCGGTATGCCCTCCTTGGGTTGGCTCTACGCTACAGGGTCATCGGACTCGCGTCGTCGACACCTGGATCGCAGCGCGCCCGGGGGGTTGCCACCCCCCGAGCGCACTAGTAGAACGTAGAAGCGGTGTGTTGGACTGTGTTGGGTAAACTGTAAACTGTAAACTGTAAACCATGGCGTTCAAAGGCATGCCGTAAACCATGGCGTTCAAAGGCATGCAGCGTGCACCCGCCTGCACACACCCGCACACACCCACGCACATGCCACAAGCGCCGGATCGAGGCGTGCCGTGCAGCGCAGTCCCCATGCACCTACCATACACTACTCGTGGCTCACCACTGCATGCCCCCTCGTGCCGCCTGCGCATACACGCAGCCACGCCATCACACACGATGCCTCCACTCGCTCGTTGAGACGTTAGAAACCTGGTGTGCAAGCTGGGCGCGAGCGCTCGTCCTTCGCAACAGAAGCAGGCACTGGAGAAGATAACTGATCTGAGTTTCGATGGTGATACAGACAGCCTCGTCGCTATCGCTTCTGCCGGTGCCATCCCTCCGCTGGTGCAGATGCTGGGGCCGGGCGCTGCAGCGGAGGTGCAGGCGGAGGCAGCATTAGCACTGGGTTTCCTCGCGCAGGTCGCTGACAACCAGGTCAAGATTGCTGCTGCCGGCGCCATCTCACCACTGGTGCAGCTTTTAGGGACAAACTCTGTAGCTGACGTGCAGACGAAAGCAGCAGCAGCACTGACCCAACTCGCTCTGAACGCTGAGAACCAGGTCATTATCGCTGCTGCTGGTGCCATCCCTCCGCTGGTGCAGCTGCTGGGGGCTGGCTCTTCAGCTGGTGTGCAGGATGCCGCCGCAGCAGCACTGCGCCGCCTCGCTTGCAACGCTGACAACCAGGTCACCATCGCTGCTGCTGGTGCCATCCCTCCACTGGTGCAACTGCTGGTGCCTGGTGCCACGGCGAGGATGCAGCAGTTCGCAGCATCAGCAATCTGTTGCGCCTGCGCCTGCACCACAGCGAGCACCCCCGCAAGGGCACCGCTGTGGCCGGCGTCGGCAACCTGTGGCGCGCCCACCTGCGTCGGCGCATTCTGTGGCTGGGCGCGCGCCCTCGCCTCCCTGTCCAGCAGCCCCCCTACCAGGCGTCTGATGTCTGCCTGCCCCGCGCTGAGGGCGCGGAGGGCGTCTGTGGTGTCGGCCGAGGCCGAGATGTGGTTGCTGGCGTCGCCATGCAGGTGTTGCGCAGCCTCCGCGTATGTGGCTGCCCCCCGCGCCCCATGGAGCGCCGAAAGCTGTGTCTGTGTCGCATCCACGCACGCGCGGTGGCGTGGCGGGGAGTCTGAGCCGGGGGAGCCGCTGCTCACGGTGATTCTGTGGTGGTGGCCGCGCGGGCGACGAGCGCGCCGGCGGCCGCACTGTGTTTGCGCGCCTTAGAGCGCGTCATGAGTCATGGGAGCAGAGTCATGGGAGCAGAGTCATGGGAGCAGACAAAAAGGTCAAGCTACTTGCAGCTTGACCTTTTGTGGGCCTTGAGCCTTGATTCTCTAAGTCCCACTGGAGCTTTGGAACCGTACGTGTGACCGCCAGAAGTGGATTGTAAAACTCTCATCATCATCAGCACTTATGCGTCTTGCTTGCAATGCAGACAACCAGACAACCAACGCTGCTGCCGGTGCCATCCCACGACTGGTGCAGCTGCTGGGGCCTGCCTGTTCAGCTGATGTGCAGGCAAACGCAGCAACAGCACTGGGCAGACTCGCTCAAAAGGCTGCCAACAAGATCACCATTGCTGCTGCTGGTGCCATCCCTCCACTGGTGCAGCTGCTGGGGCCTGGCTCTGAAGACTTTTTAAAACAGCCCGCAGCACGAGCACTGCAGGTGCTTGGTCACAACAATGCCACACATCGTGCTGCCATTTCCGCAGCCAGTGCCAGTGCAGACGTGGATGTGCTAGAGGAGATGAAGCGCCTGGGTATTTAACGAGACAGTGGTGATGCGGTGGCGATGGTGCTGAAAAACAGGGCGGCGACGAATACGAGACGGCTAGGATGATTGAATCGATGCCGCGTCTGCTTGGTGTGCCGCGGCGCGAATGACAAATGCAATGAGAGCGAGGATGATGAAGGGGGCAACGGGGGAAGCCATGTCAGGCACACAAGGAATCACCGACGGGCACAGGGGTAGAAGGGAATGTTAGGGACATTCTGTCGCTTCTTCTTGTCAGGGGGGAAGGGGGGGGAGGTACTGATACACTTGTGAAGGCGGGGGCAGTTTTTGTCATGACCTAAGGGGGCTTTTGGGAATTCGGAGGGGCAGAGCAGGGCGCCACAAAGCGGCTAAGAAAGTCATTTACAGGCAATTGTTTTTTCCCGGGAGAGAGAAAGAGAGAGAGAGAGGGTCTGTCAACATGCAACCGGAAGTTCATGATTTGACAAGCAATTGAGTGCCCCCAAAAGTGTGAAAAATGTGAACTTTTACACTTTTCGGGTGTAGAAAGTTCATTTAAATTCCTGAAAAGCAAAACACTGGCGCAGGTGTTGTTGTTGAGGCAGATGCGTGTTTTTTGACAGTTTTGACAGTTTGAACAGTTTGAACAAGACCCCGGGGCGTGAGTTAAGGCCTAGACTACACGTCTACGGGAGCTCTACTAGCAGAGCCCGCAAGGCCACGCAGCGAGCCAGCCTACCAGGCATATGCGTGTGTGGACGATGCCCCAACCCTCAATTGGGGGCGTGCCTGCTGGTGCCTGCTGGTGCAAGGTCGTTTGCGCGCTTGGCCATGCGCGCCAGAGAACCCCGGGGCTTGAGCCTGGACGAAAAGTTCGGCAGGTGGCACAGGAGGTTGAGGAGACCTGCCGCCGCTTCGGAGAGCGGTGAAGATTTACAGCTATGTACAGCTTTCAGACACCTTCCGTTTGTCATTGCATTGACACACACACACACACACACACACATCGCCAGCCATCTCAGCAGTCAGCACGGTGCGCATGGATCCCCGCCGCCGCTTATTGCATACGCCTGATGATAGCTGGCGACTGGAGCCCTCCACTTTGGGTGGGCATGTTCTCCTAGCGCGCCCGCGCGCCATCACCGTCAGCCATCACGGCGTATTTTGGGTTGCGCGCCCACGCGCTCGTCGCGCCCTTGCCAGCAAACCCGTACTGCTTGTAGTGTGCGTACCTGTGGAGGGTGGGGGGTGGGAGGGTGGTGGGGGGGAGGGGGGGAGGAGTGAGAGTGGGTGGGTGCGTTTGTGTGTGTGGTGTGTGTGGTGTGTGGTGTGTGTGTGGAGGAGAGGTGTGGTGAGTATTTGGGTGCGTGCATGCGTACGTGGGTGCGTGCGTACCTGTGGGGTGTGTGGGGGTGTGTGTGTGGGGGGGGAAGGGGGGGAGGAGTGAGAGTGGGTGCGTGGGTGCGTATGTGTGTGTGGTGTGTGTGGTGTGTGTGTGGTGTGGCGCCTTTTTATTCTTCGTTTTTTTTCAAGGCTTTGGTTCGGTCGGTTCAGGGTGTAAGGTAAAGGGTTTAGAGTTCACGCCAGTCACGCGCGCACGCACCGCTGCGTGAACGGCGACGCCGACCCCATGTTGGGGCTCGCGTTGTGCTCGAGCGTGTAGCCGCTTGGCGCCGGCGTGCGGTACGTGAGCACGCGCGCCGTTGTGCCGTCGCCGCCGGGGCTGGGCGCGCGCCGCGCCGCCGCCGCAGCCGCAGCCGCCGCGCTGCCCTTGGGCGGTGTCCTTGCCGAGTGCTTGGGCGATGGGTGCACGAGGTCGATGGTCGACGCGTACGGGTCTGCGGGGGTTGAGGGTTGTTTGGGGTTGAGGGGTTACTTCGGGTTGAGGGTTTAGGATTAGGGGGGTTGGGATTAAGGGGTAACGTGTTTAGGGGGGGGGATGGGTGCACGAAGTCGACGCGTGTGTGTCTGCTGGGTTGTTTGGGGTTAGTAAATCAGGGTTTGGGTCTTTAAGAGTTTAGGATTCAAGTTGCACGGTTCGTGGTTTTAACAGCTCGCCGCCGCGCTGTCCTTGGGGGGGGATGTCCTCGCCGGCTGCTTGGGCAATGGGTGCACGCGGCCGACAGTAGACGCGTATGGGTCTGCGGGGGTTGGGCAGGGTTTGGGGTTGTTTGGGGTCGAGGGGTTACTTAGGGTTCAGGGTTTAGTAGGATTTGGGGGTTTGAGGTTTATGGGTTGCGTGTTTTCGGGGTGCGGTGGGGGGGGGGAGACGATGGGTGCACGAGGTCGACGTTGGACGTGCATTAGTCATGGGGTTGGTTGGGGGTTATGGAAGCGGGGTTCAGGGTTTGGTTTTTTTTAAGAGTTCAGGGTTCAAGTTGTACGGTTCATGGTTTAAACGACCCGCCGCCGGGGCTGCCCTTGGGGCGGTGTCCTCGCCGGCTGCTTGGGCGATGGGTGCACGCGGCCGACAGTGGACGCGTGCGGGTCTGCGGGGGGTTAAGGCTGTTTGTGGCTGAGGGGCTACTTGGGGTTCAGGGTTCAGGATTCGGGGGTTTGGGCTTCAGGGGTTGCGTGTTTGCTGGGTGTGGGGTGTGTGTGTGGGGGGGTGAGGATGGGTGCACAAGGTCGACGTTGGATGCGTACAGATATGCGGGGTCGTTTGGTGTTTGGTGTTTAGGGATCCAAGGTACAGGTTCCGATTTTTTCAAGGCCCGGGGTTAACGTGTTTTGGTTCATGGTAACCCGCCGCCGGGGCTGCTCCGCAAGGGTTGTATGGGTTTGAGGTTGAGGGGAGAATGGAGAGAAATGGGGGGACATTGCGGGAACCTTGCTATAAGAAGTATGGCATCGAAGATTGACACACTTTCCGCCCCGAATCAGCCCCTTGAGGGCTGAACCCGAGAGAGGATTCTAGCCGCGACTGTCGAGTCAGCTGCGACGCACGACATTTACCGAGCACTTGACGGCACCTCCACTTTTTATTTCTTTCCGAGGCCAATGCAGCTGCACCAAAGTAAAACCCTCATCGATCGTGCTTGAGCCCGTCAGCTGGCCAGCAGCCGTGTGCGTGCCCCTGGTCCACAGCCCACCTCCCCCCCCATTAATTCCCCCTTTTAACCACGCTGTTGAGTACTACAGGTTCTTACCGATCATCCGCGAGCCTGTCAGCTGGTCGGCGGCCGTGTGCATGCCCCTGGCCCCCGTCCCACCTCCCCCCCCCCCTTAATTTCTCGTTGAAACTACGCTACTACAGGCACTCACCGATCGTTCGCGAGCCCGTCAGCTGGCCAGCGGTCATGTGCGTGCCCCTGGCCGTCCGCGACGGCGACGACGCGGGCCGCTGCGAAGGGACGCCGTCGGCGCCGTACGAGTGCATGCTGCGGGGTGGGTTTTGGGGATTAGGGATTAAGGGTTTGGGGTTTGAGGTTTGGGGTTAATGTAGGGTTAAGGGTTCGAGGGGTTTGAGGCAGTGCAACGCAGGCAGCGCAGTGCAGGTGGCCGCTGCAATAGGACGCCGTTGGCGCCATATGAGTGCATGCTGCAGGAGGGGGGGGGGGCAGTAAGGGGTTAAGGATTAAGGGTTTATGATCTTTTTTGGCAGGTTTAGATAGGGTTTAGGGGTTTGGGAAGTGCAGCGGCTTGCGATGACACGCCGCCGGCGCCGTACGATTACATGCTGCAGGGGGGGGGGGGCAGGGCATTTTAGGGTTTAGGGTACCGGGTCTGGGGTAAACTTGGGCTTACGTGAAAGGGTTTGGGGTTGAGGGCTGGGAGTCGAGGTTGAGGGTGTGTTCCCACTCGGACTCTAAGAAATTTTCCAGAAAACTCCTAGGTTTTCTAGTTGCGCTGGAAGGCCCCGGAGCGGTCCCCCAGTGAATCTAGAAGAGGTGTGTTTTCTTCTAGTCACAGCGGATGTTCAGTCGTCGTCGCTAGCGTCTCCGACATCGAGAATGCTTCCGTCAAAGTCGCTCCCCGCCCTTCTTCTAGGCTAGATGGAACCTCTAGGTCGTGCGTGGGAACACACCCGTAAAGGGTTGAAGGCCCGAGCGTTGCGGCCTGAACCCACGACACTGAATGCCAAGCTCTCTACCTGTGCTCCTTCACCAGCGCCTTTTCCCATCGCCGGCGTTGCTTGTAAGTTCCGGGCCTCATCCATCCGCGGCGCCCGCAGCACCTCGGCAGCTCCCTTCAGTCTCTCTCTCTATGTATATATATATCTTTCATTCTCTTACAGTCTCTCTGTATATCTGTCTCTTCCTATCTCGCTCTTTCTTCATCTCTTCCTATCTCTCTCTCTTTTTTCTCTCTCCTCTCTCAAGGGAGCTTGTTGATTAGGGTTTAGTTCCCAGATTTCCCTAAACCCTACAACCTTGTAAAAAAAAACGTAACCCTTTTTTAGGCCTTTTATAACAGCTCTACCTGTATTCCTTGACCAGCGCCTTTTCAGTCGCCGTCATTGAACGCCGGTTCCCAGCTTCATCCACCAGCGGCGCCGGCAGCGCCTCTGCACCCGCGGCGCTCGCCTCGGCCATGAGTGTCGTTGCCGGGATGTTGAGCCTATGCGAGGGGAGGGGGTAAAAAGTTCACCGCGTCGTTTTTAGGGACATTTATAGGGACCCCTTAGGGAGCTAGGGATCACGTTACTGAGCATCCAGGGGACGTTAATCCCCCCTGTTCCTGGTAGAAAGAAGTACGTAGGAGGGATACATACAGGGAGTGGGGAGCAGGGAGAGATATAATGACCCTCGGTCAACACATAACACATAATGACCCTTGGTCAACACTCAGCCAACAATCAGTCAACACTGACTCAGTGAGTCAACACTCCACCTTGCAAAAAGAAAATGCAGCCCCCCAACCTGCCCCCAACCCCCCAACCCTCCCAACTCACTTGCTGAACTTTGGGTTGTGCGCCCAGCTCGTCTTGGCGCCCCTCCCCGCGAACCCGTAGTACTTGTAGTGGCGGTAATCTTGGTGGAACGGCTTGGCCCCCCCTTCGCCGTACCCCATTGAGTGGGGCGGCACAGAGTATGCCTGCGGTCGGTGGTGTGGTTGCACATCGTGTGTGTGTGTGTGCGTGTGTGTGTGTGTGTGTGTGTGTGTGTCTCATGGTCTGCTCTGTGTGTGTGTGTGTGTGTGTGTTCTGTGTGTCTGTGCTCATGATATGCTAGTGGCGGTAGTCCTGGTGGAACGACTTTGCCCCGCCTTGGCCGTACCC
Organism: Chlamydomonas sp. UWO 241; assembly: GCA_016618255.1. Taxonomy (NCBI): domain Eukaryota; kingdom Viridiplantae; phylum Chlorophyta; class Chlorophyceae; order Chlamydomonadales; family Chlamydomonadaceae; genus Chlamydomonas; species Chlamydomonas priscui. The sequence continues at coordinate 21,309 of VFSX01000460.1, forward strand.
CATCGAGTGAGGCGTCACAGAGTATACCTACGTATTTTGGGTTGGGCGGTTTGGGATTGAGGCTTTAGGGTCAAGGGGATTTGGGCTTTGGGGGACTAGGTGTGGCGGGTGACTGCATGCGCCTGTTTGCAGCGCTGCTGTGCAGCGCAGCGCAGTGCATGTCAGCAGAGGAGAGGCCTCAGCCCCCTCAGCCGCCTCCCCTCTGCCGCTCATCAGTCCCCCCCCCCACACACACACACCTCACACACACACGCACTTGCACACGCACAACGCGCCACGCCTCAGTCCCCTCTGCGGTCCCCCCGCTCCCGCTCGTCAGGGGCGACTCCTCAATGAGGTCTGCGTTCATGACGGTCGATACGCAAACCTACCTAGCAAACCCACCAGCAAAAAAAACGCACCTGCACGCGCGCAACGCGCCAGGCCTCAGTCCCCTCTGCCATCCCCCCCCTCGCCCCCCCACACACGCACCTGCACGCGAGCGATGCGCCACGCCTCAGTCCCCTCTGCCGTCCCCCCGCTCCCGCTTGTCAGGGGCGACCCATCAACGAGGTCTGCGTCCATCACGGCCGGCACGAGGTACGACGGCGCGCCCGTCGCGCTCGTCAGGTCTGCCGTCATTGTCATGCCATGGACCGCCTGCGTGGTGGTGAGTTACTATCCAAGTTACTCTTTGGACAGTTACTCTTTGGACAGGGTTACTCTGTTGGACAGGGTTACGCTGTTGGACCGACGAAGCAACTACACGACGGCGTGGCGCTCGTCAGGTCTGCTGCTTATCGTCATGCCATGGACCGCCTGCATAACAGTTTAGGGTCTAGGGTTTAGGGTTCAAAGGTACCAGTTGCAGTGACTGATGTCAGTATTTTCCATCATCATGAAGATCACGGGATCTGGCTGGCGGCCACATCCAGTTCGAGATATCAGTTTTTTCATCAGCATCAAGAGCACGGCCCCGACCTGGCGGCCACACCTAGTTCCAGAAAGATAAGAAATATCAAGAGCGCGGAACCTGCCTGTGTGAGTCGCGCGCGCTCCTCGTGTGTGTAGCGTGGCGGCTGCGGCGCAGACGGCGGGCGGTCTTCGCGACACATGTGTGTGTGTGTGTGTGTGTGTGTGTGTGTTTGGGGAGGGGCGGTGTTAGCTCATGCGTGTGTAGCGTGGAGGCTGCGGCGCGGACGGCGGGCGGTCTTTTTGGCACATCTGTGTGTGGGTGGGTGGGTGGGTGGGGGCAGTGTAAGCTCTTGCGTGTGAAGCATGGAGGCTGCGGCGCGGACGGTGGGCGGTCTTTTTGGCAGAGGGGTCACGTGTGGGCCACGTGCATACGAGTGGGGTGGGTGGGGGCAGGCAATGTCAGCGCGTGCGTGCACGCACACTGGACGAGATCAGGGGGGGGAGGGGGGGGGCAAGTCGCACGCACGCACGCACGCACACACACACACACACACACATGCACGCACGCACACACACACACCACATGCCCCTCCCCCCCCACACACACATGACCCCCACGCACACACGCCCACACACGCACCTGGGCTCGTGAACGGCGGGGGCAGCCGGCAAGGCAGGTCGCGGTAGTACATCTTGTCCACACACACACACGCACACACACACACGCACACGCACACGCACACACGCTAAAACAGTTACAGTTACATCGGCTTTCCAGCAAAGACTACCTCTAGTCCTAGTACCACCGCCTAGACCCAAGTCCAGTCCTGGCCCTAACAATTACTTGTGAGGGGCGGTAGCCACCAGCCGGCTGCCTGCCAACGTGTAGTCCCAGAGCAAAAAGGAGAGCTAAAACACACACACACAAACTGTGCATGTTCACACGCCTGTCCCACGGCGACATTTGGGCGGTGTGGTGAGGACCTGCTGACATCACACACACACACACACACACATGCACACGCACGCACACACACACACACACACATGCACACACGCACACACACACCTGGGCTCGTGAAGGGCAGTGGCGGCCGGCGAGGCAGATCGCGGTAGTACATCTCTTCAGCACACACACACACACACACACACACACACACACACACACACACGCACACACACCTGGGCTTGTGAAGGGCGGGGGCGGTTGGCAAGGCAGGTCGCGGTAGTACACCTCATCCACACACACTCACACACACACACACACACACACACACACACACAACACACACGCACACATACACATACACACGCTAAAACACACACACACTTCACACACACACACGCACATGCGCCCCCCCCCACACACACAGACACACACACACGCCCCCCCCCCACCCCCCACACACACCTGGGCTCGTGAACGGCGGGGGCGGCCGGCGCGGCAGGTTGTGGTAGTACATCTCGTCCACACACACACTCTCACAAACACACACACACACGCTAAAACACACACACACACACGCACATGCCCCCCCCCCACACACACGCGCACATGCACATCCTCCCCCTCACACACACGCACACACCTGGGCTTGTGAACGGCGGGGGTGGCCGGCGAGGCAGATCGCGGTAGTACATCTCTTCAGCACACACACACACACACGCACGCACACACACACACACACACGCTAAAACACACACACACACAAACTGTGCCTGTTCACACGCCTGTCCCGCGGCGACATTTGGGCGGTGTGGCCGGTACCTGCTGACATCAAACACACACACACAGACACACACACATACACACATACACGCACACGCACACACGCCCCCCCCTCACACACACGCACACGCCCCCCCCCCCACACACACCTGGGCTCGTGAACGGCGGGGGCGGCCGGCGCGGCAGGTCGCGGTAGTACATCTCGTGCACACACACACACACACACACACACACTGGGCTTGTGAACGGCGGGGGCGGCCGGCGCGGCAGATCGCGGTAGTACATCTCTTCGGCGTCGGTGGCTGACGCTAGGAAGCGGTTGGCCGAGTTGAACGGCGCGTGGAAGTGCTGGTATACGCCGACGCTGCCCTGTGTGTGGGGGGGGGCACGTGTGTGGGCGACATTCGATTCAGGCGCTGGTCGGTCACCCGCTTTTCCAAAGACATCGCAGTGCACGGGTCAGACCTTGTAACAATTGCCGGGGTGTATTGCTGTTAGTAGTACAGGCATTGTCGGTGCATGCGGACGGCCTCATGTAACGCTTGGTTGGTTGGTTGGTTGTGTGTGTGTTTGTGTGTGTGTGTGTGTGTGTGTGTCAGGAAGCGGTTGGCCGAGTTGAACGGCGCGTGAAAGTGCTGGTATACGCCGATGCTGCCCTGTGTGTGGGGGAGCGGAGGGGCACGTGTGTGTGTGTGTGTGTGTGGAAGTGCTGGTACACGCGGATGCTGCCCTGTGTGTGTGGGGGGGGGGAGCGGAGGGGCACGTGTGTGTGTGTGTGTGTGTTTGTGTGGAGGGGCACGTGTGTGTGTGTGTGTGTGTGTGCATGTGTATGGAAGTGCTGGTAAACATCGACGCTGCTCTGTGTGTGGGGGGGGGGGGGGGCGGGGGGCACGTGTGTGTGTGTGTGTGTGTGTGTGTGTGTGTGTGTGTGCAAGTGCTGGTACACGCCGATGCTGCCCTGTGTTCGTGTTGTGTGTGTGTGGGGGGGCCTAGGGGGCATGTGTGTGTGTGTGTGTGTGTGTGTCAGGAACCGGTTTGCCGAGTTGGCGCATGGAGGTGGCGCATGGAGGTTTACGCCGACGCTGCCCTGTTGTGGTGTGTGTGCTTGTGCGTGTGCGTTTGCATGTGCGTGCGCGTTTGTGTGTGTGTGTGCGCATGTGCGCACGTGTGTGTGTGTGTGTGTGAGTGTGTGCCCGCGCAACTGTGTGTGCAACAGTGTGCCCAACAGTGCTGTGCTGTGTCCTCGTGCTCATGCAACCGTGTCATGTGCGTGTGGAGCCCTGCATTCCCTCCTGCATCGGCACCCTCTCACCTCCATTTCCAAGTGCGTCCGAGATAGCTGCGTGCTGGGCTGATAAGCAGTTGGCCGTGTGAGGAACAGGTTGTCTTGCGCATAAGCAGGCGCGTGGGAATGGTGCGGCGCCGCGGGCGGCGTGAGGTACTGCGGCGCAGCTGCCGGGGGACCCATGGATGCCATCATCGGTGCGCTCATGGCTGTCTGCGTGCCGCGTAAAGTGCTGCAGAGATGGTGGCAATTTTAAGCAAAAGTTGATACACGCACACGCGAACAACACCGCTTCGTCGACTGTGTTCCTAAGCGTGCTAGCCTCGACGACGAGGTATTGCACGATACAGGGCGTCAGGCAGGACAGCGCCTTCGCCCACCGCGGCGCCCACCACATGCTGGTCACATTCGAAAATTCATTTCACGCAAACAGTCAACAGGCCGAGGTCTCATACGCTCCTACACTACTCTGTGAATCTGTGGGGAGGCTTATTATTTGCCACCATGATGACGATGGCACTCTGTGGGGCGGCAACCTGTCGAGCATGACCAACAACCCTTGCTCTCCCCTGGCTTCCCCGACACGACTTGCCCTGGTCGGCTGCTGACTGGTGCTACTACTCCCTTCCTCCACAACTACTTCTTATAACACTGCGTTGGTCCAGCATCCCCTCCCTCTCCCCTACCACCGCCCGCCCGCCTCGCAATCCACCTCAGTCGTCGATCGCCTCGAGCTCAGAGGTCGTCCAGGTCTAGCATTTGAGACTGTAACTATTGGGTGCCTGCTGCAGGCGATGCACGTGCAGCTGTGTCTGAGATACAATAACGAGGATGGTGCTGGTGATGCTGGCGTTGAGGCGCACCGGGTGGCGGCGGGCGGGGCACGAGAAGAGCCGGAGGTGCTGGACCTGACGGGCGAGGGCGATGAGCTGCCGGCCGCCGGGGGCGGCAGCAGACGGCTGCGGATACTGGCGGTGGTGCATGCCGTGGTGGTGGCGGGTGCCGTGCTTTAGGGGGCTGCAGGGCGACTGCGCGCAGGAGCCGGCGCAGGCGCTGCAGCAGGGGCCGGCGCAGGCGCTGCAGCAGGGGCAGCAGGGGGACATGGCAGCAGAGGGCCGGGATGGCCTCGCACGCGTCGTCGCTGAGGAGTTTTGAGATTCTGAGATGGGCAAGTCTCTGAATGCCACATGACGATAACCTCTGAGTACATCCGTCTGGGCGCCAGGGCGGGCTCGCTTGCTTTACTTGGCACGAGCAGGCGGCACGGCCGGCAGGGGCAGCAGGGGGGCACGGGCGGCTGGGTGCGGCGCAGCATCTGGCGGGGACTGGAGCGGCTCAACGCAGAGGAGTTATGAGTAACGCAATTCGCTGTAGGCCACATGACGAGTTGTTTACATCCATCTGGCAGGGCTCTCTCCCGCTCTGTCGGCTGCAGGCGATGCGCGTGCGGCTGCTAGACCGCCTCAGCTCAGTCGTCGTCCGAGTCGAGCAGCGGGTTGAGCGCGGTGAGCCGGTGTTTCCGCCCGAGTGGGTTGCTGTCCCCAGATGAGAACGGCTGGTCGAATGGGTCGTTGAGGCCGGCCGACAGGATGCGGCTGATCGCGCGGCGCTTTGCGTCCTCGCCTTCCTGGTGAATGACCGCACTGTAGCGCTTGACCTTGGCCTCGGTGCTCTCGGCTGTGTGTGTGCGTGTGTGTGTGCGTGTGTGCATGTGTGTGTGTGTGTGCGAGTGTGCGTGTGCGTGAAAGCGCTCGACCTTGGTCTAGGTGCTCTCGGCTGCGGGGCGTGGTTCGCAGTGCGTGCGTGCGTGTGTGTGCGTGTGTGTGTGTGTGTGTGTGCGTGCGCTTTCCTGGTACATGACCGCACTGTGACGCTTGGCCTTGGTCTCGGTGCTCTCGGCTGTGTGTGTGTGTGTGTGTGTGCGCGCGTGTGCATGTGTGTGTGTGAGAGTGTGTGAGTGTGTGCGTGCGTGTGTGTGCGTGTGCGTGTGTGTGAACGCGCTTGGCCTTGGTCTTGGTGCTCTCCACTGCGTGCGCGTGTGTGCGCGCGTGTGTGTGTGTGCGTATGTGTGCGTCTGCGTGTGTGTGCGTCTGCGTGTGTGTCTGCATGTGTGCGTGCGCTTGTGTGTGCGCATGTGAGTGTGCGTGAAAGCGCTTGACCTTGGTCTAGGTGCTCTCGGCTGTGGGGCGTGGGGCGCAGTGCGTGTGCGCGTCTGTGCTTGTATGCGTGCAAACGCGCGCGCGCGTGTGTGTGTGTGTGTGTGTGTGTGTGTGTGCTTGGGGTG
>VFSX01000460.1:32500-35000 GCA_016618255.1 Chlamydomonas sp. UWO 241
GGATGGAGTGCTGGGCACACCGGTGGGTGTTGCAATACTGGAAGAGGGCGGTGCATTGTAGTGGCATTGCATTGGTTGGTCGTGAATGCAGCGCGCAGCACAACGCGATGCCCCTCCCTCCCCAGGCGGACGAGATTCGTCGTCTTCAGGAGCGGATAGAGGAGTTGCAGGGGCAGGTTCAGGGATTGGAGCAGGGACTGGAACGAGCTAGTATTATGCTTTCGCTCAGCTCAGAGCAGGCCGGCCCATGCATCAACATGCAGCGTCCCAGCAGGCCGCTCGCGCAGGCCGGCCCATGCATCAACATGCAGGCCGGGGAGCGGTGCATGCCGATGCGCAAGTCGGCGCCGCGGCGTGCGGCGTCGTTGCTGTCTCAGGGTGTGCCGCTGGCGCACGACGAAAACGTCACCATTACCATCTCCAAAAACGAGTATGAGCTGCTGCTGCTCAAGGACCAGGCCATCAGCGTCCTGCATGAGGGTCAGTGCATAGAGCAGCAGACAGGCAGCGTGTGTGTGCGCCCCCCACCCTGCGCTGGACACACACGTGCCCCCCGCCCCCCCTGCCCCCCTTCCAGGAATCACAATCGCGGATGCGCGGTTGCCCGACATGCCGCTGATGTAAGTACGCAACAAGTAGGCCGCAACAAGCGCGCCATGCACCGCCATGCACCGCCATGTACGCCAGCGAGCAAGCGCCTCCCCCGCCTTACCCACACCCGCCTCCATCCGCCCGCACAGCTTCGCGAACGCTGGATTTTCTAAGATTACTGGATACTCGTGGCCGGAGACGCTCGGCAAGAACTGCCGGTTCCTGCAGGTGGGCTCTGCGCTGTGACTGGTCTGCCTGCCTGTCCTTTCTGTCACCTGTCCCCTGTGCGGGCCTCGGCCTCGACTCGTCACTCTGTCACTCCGTCGGGTGTAAGTTTCGTGTACGAAGATGTTCCTCTCCTAAATAAAAGAAAGGCTTGTGCGCCCAAGGGTGACGCATCAAACGAGCACCAGCCCTGTGTTACGCACTCGCCCGAGGGTTTCAGCCAGTGGTCCCTGGGAAGGATGCTAGTAATTAGTTTTTTGCCGGCTCCAGCAACTTTGACCGCTCATACCAGGCACAATACACACCGGGTGTCCACGCAACGCATGCCGCTGTGCCGCTCTCGGCGAGAGCTTTCCAACGCACCCCTCCACGCCCTCACCCACCAAGTGTGGGGTGGTTTTCTGGGAAATGGGAAATCCGGCCCGGAGCAGTATACGGCTCGCAGGGGAATCACTGGTTTCAGCATCCGACCAGCACCAGCCCTGGGTGTACAGCACGCGCCCAGGGTCGGAGTGGGACAAGCCCTGCACACATTTTTCAGGACAGGGGCACGTTTCTTTACGAGCCTGCGCTCTGGACCCCCGGCACACGTGATCAGGGCCAGCAAAGGCATATGCACTGACGTGGTGACTGTGACGACGCTGCGCGTGAAGCACTTGCGGCAGAATACTCAACGGCCAACAAAACCCTTGAACGGAACCCTACACAGCAAACCCCGGACCCCTAAACAAGACGGAACGCTGAACATTACTACTGTAGTGACACGCTCATTTGGGGGTACAACCATTTGGGGGTTGGTGAAACGGCCGTTCTATGCCCACCTAAGACACGGGTTTGGGGGTAGCTGCCGGCACGCAGAGCCCTCGGTGACACGCATTTGGGGGGTAGTTTCACACACCCACACTGCCCCTCTGCTCTCTTCCCTCCACCCCATGCTGCATTCAAGCAGTGTTCCGGATAGCCCTTGTTATTAGCTTTCCAACGCAATCTGAATCGTCGAAATCCATGCAGTTTCGAGTGAGTTACAGCATACACGCCTTTTACTGGCGATACGTGTTTGGGGGTAGCCCCGAGCGTCAGTGGTACCCTCGACACGGGCTTGGGGGTAGCCTCCCCCCAATCGTAACCCCAAATGAGCGTGTCACATTAATCAGAACCCTCAGGGTTGCCGAAACACCCTTCAACAGAAGCCCAAACAACAGCCCCGTAACCCTTACCCTAACCATGCATAATCGTCAGGGTTGACGAAACCCTCTAACAGAACCCTGAACAATTAACCCCTGAACAAACCCCGTCAACCCTGCCAGGACGAGGGCACCGACGACGCCAGTGGTTTTCACTAAGGATCTTGGGGAAATGACGGCTCAACTTGGGCCTCACGCTCATTCCGCCAATCTTGGCTATACAGAGGCGATTTTTTGCGGGAATAGTGCGAAAATGACGCGTTCCACACTATTCGGGTCGAAATTCGTGTAATCTCAACCCGACTCGCCAGCCTGAAACGGGCAATCTCAACCCGACGGTGCAATTTGTCGGGTTGCGGGTTGGCTAACAGAAACACTGGACGACGCGCCCGTCAGTCATGCCCTTAACGCCCCCGCAGCCCCCGCAGGCCCCGCTGCGGGGGCAAGCCGGGAAATTTTGGGGGAAACTGCGCGGGCATAGCGCGGGAGTTTCGCTCCGA
>VFSX01000460.1:45000-52500 GCA_016618255.1 Chlamydomonas sp. UWO 241
TTAGGGCTGTGGGGGCAGTGTCAGCGCCTCTTAAATCAGCTTGCGCACACTCATTACACGCAGGCACCTCTGGTGCCTCCCCGCCGTTCGTGCCGCCCGGGCCCTCCTCCCCCATGCCGTCCCCCACTTCTCTCACCATGCCGCCTGCTGTTGCGCTCTTAGGGCTATGGGGGCAGTGTCAGCGCCTCTTAAATCAGCTTGCGCACACTCATTACACGCAGGCGCCGCTGGTGCCTCCCCGCCGTTCGTGCCGCCCGGGACCTCCTCCCCCATGCCGTCCGCCTCGGCGCTTGCGTATGCGAGCGGGTCGTCTGGTGGGTGAAGAGAGAGAACAGAGAGAACAGTGTGTGATGATGATGGATGATGGATGATAAATAATGGATTTTACAGTCGTGTGTGATGGATGATGGATGATGGATGATGAATTATGGATTTTACAGTCGTGTTTGACGCACCTTCCGGCAGCGTTTCCGACCTTGCTCGGCGTATAACGCCCGAGCGCTACAGACGGGCGGCTGGCTACTGGTGGTGGGGGGCTATTGGGCTGGACCTAGACAGGGCACTCGGCCCCCAGATCTGACTCCTCCTTGTGTGTGTGAGAGAGGGAGAGAAATGGAGAGAAATAGAGAGAATTAGAGAGGATCAGAGAGAACTGTGAGGGACAGAGAGATGGCAGACAGTGTGCGCTTCGAAGAGCACAAACTAGGCGTGCCATTTGTGCGCCACCATCTCTTCCTCTTCATCACCCATCGTCATAATAGCGTTATGACACGGTGTCAGCACACGGCATTGGAGAATGTCGGGATACAATTGGGGTACAATCGTATCGCGAGATTGCATTTCGGGAGAGTGAGGGGCCAGAATGACCAAACGGGGTGCGGCACCAGGCTGGAAGTGCAAGGCGCCTGATGTACATGGGGTTGCAGTGGGTGGGAGCGTGTCAGTGATCCCCCCGCAAGCCGTACACTGCTCGGGGCCGGATTTCCCGTTCCCCACAAAACCACCCCACGCTTGGTGGGAGAGGGCGTTGAGGGGTGCGTTGGAAAGCTCTCGCCGAGAGCATCACATCGGCATGCGTTGCGTGGACACGTGCTGTATATTGCGCCTGGTACGAGCGGTCAGAGGTGCTCGACCCGGGGGAAAATGAAGGACTGAAAACCTTCCCAGGGGCCACTATGGATGGGTGCAGTGGACGATAATGAGAGTTAGCAATCCACTGCCGGCGGTCACACGTTCGGTTATATAGCTTTCGCGGGACTTCAGAGAGCAGGCAGGAGGTAGGCCCACCAGAATTGTCAAGCTACAAGAGTAGCCCACAGAAGCGCCAACCACACATTGGGGATGCGTGTGTGGTGGTGAGGGTGTGAGTGTTGGTGTTGGTGTCTTGTTATGGTAGGCTGGCGCGCTGCGTGGCCTTGCGAGCTCTACTAGTAGAGCTGCCCTAGATGTGTATTCTAGGCCTTAACTCACGCCCCGGGGTCCTCCAGGCGCGTACATGTAAAAACTGTAAAAAAAAACTGGGTCTTGTTCTGTTGTTGTCACAGCACAGCATGCAGCAGCCCTGCTGCCACCGACAAGCAACAACACCGTGCGCAGGCTCCAACGGGCGCGCCTTGGTGTCGTCTTCGGCCCTGGCGACAGTTGGGGTCTTGTCCTGTTGTACGTGGCTTGTATGACATACAGGAACACCAACAGCAACACCATGCAACACCCCCGTTCCCATAGCAACATGCAGCACCCCCACCACCGCGCACATGCTCCAGCGGGCGCGGCTCGGTGTCGTCTTCGGGCATGACGGCGGTCGGCGGCATCTCTCATCCTGTTGTTGCGACTGTTGCAACCAACATGCAACAGCAGCAACAACAGCAACACCAACAACAAACATCATGCAACACCCCCGTTCCCAAAGCAACATGCAGCACCCCCACCACCGTGCGCAGGATCCAACGGGCGCGGCTCGGTCTCATCGTCGACGGTCGGCGGCGTGCCAGACGCGCAGCCGCTGATGCTCAACTTCATCGTGCGTGACACCGGGATCGGGATCTTCAACGGCGACATCGGCAAGCTGTTCTCATCGTTCACGCAGGTGTGGAGGAGGAAGGAGAACAATCATGCATTCGTCGTCGTGTGTTTGTCTCTGTTTGTCCGTGCCAGCCCTGACCAATAAAGTAAAGTCCCCAATTTCATGGATATCCTCTCGTACTAGTTCATATGGCTGGTCACCCGCAGCGAACGAACTTAAGATCCATGGGTGTTTTTCGACTTTTGAAACGATTGCCGGGGTGTGTGCTTTAGTTAGCACAGACATGAGCCGTAATCCAGGTTGCCCGTGCGGTGGGAACTGTTACGAATGTCTCTCTCTCTCTGTCCCCAGCCCTGGCCATCCCCGCACTGCCCCTGCATGAACCCCAACCCCACCCCGACAATCACCACACCATACCCGTCCCTCGCTCCTCCCCAACACCGCCCTGACCTGCATCCTTCTCTCCCTCACCTCTCTCTCTCGCACAGTGTCGACACGTGCCCATGCATTGCATTGCCCATGCATTGCTCAGGCATTGCCCACGCATTGACTATGCATTGCCCGAGCATTGCCCGTGCATTGCCCATGCATTGCCCATGCATTGCCCGTGCATTGCCCGTGCATTGCCCATGCATTGTCCATGCATTGTCCATGCAGTGCCTATGCAGTGCCCATGCAGTGCCCATGCAGTGCCCATGCAGTGCCCATGCATTACCCATGCGTTGCCCATGCGTTGCCATGCAGTGCCCATGCAGTGCCCATGCATTACAAATGCAGTGCCCATGCAGTGCCCATGCATTACCCATGCAGTGCCCATGCAGTGCCCATGCAGTGCCCATGCAGTGCAGTGCAGTGCATCGCCAACTGATCTCCAACCAACTGACATGACAGGTCGACACATCTCTCACGCGCCGCTACGGCGGCTCCGGACTCGGCCTCGCGATCAGCAAGAAGCTGTGTGAGGCGATGGCCGGCACGATGTGGGTGGAGAGTGCAGGGCTGGGCCTCGGCACGACCTTTCACTGGCACATCCAGCTGCACGTGCCACAGGTGTGTGTGCGTATCACCACTGTGCGTGTGTGCGTATCAATGTGTGCGTGCGTGCATGCGTGCGTGTGGAGGCTGGGAGATGGGAGAAGGATGCGGCGTGGCGTGCGCACCCGACCGCTCGCTCACCCCGCTGGCCCCCCCCTCCCGACTCACCCACCCACTCACCCACCCACTCACCCACCCACCCAGGCGGGCACGAACGCGGTGCCGCAGCCCACGCAGTCGCTGCGTCAGTCAATGTACTTTGTGCCAGCCACGTCGCCTGCAGCAGAAGGAGGAGCAGCAGCAGCAGCGCCGGTGGCAGCAGCGCCAGCAGCAGCAGCAGCGCCGGCAGCAGCAGCGCCGGCAGCAGCGCCGGCAGCAGCAGCGCCGGCAGCAGCGGCTGGGCAGGCGGCAGCAACAGGAGCCCCTTCAGCTGAGCCGGCAGGAGCACCAGCAGCGCCGGCAGCAGCAGCAGCGCATGCGGTAGTGTCTGCAGCAGCAGCAGCAGCAGCGCCGGCAGCAGCAGCAGCAGCGCCAGCAGCAGCAGCAGCGCCGGCAGCAGCTGAAACAGCTGTTACAGCAGCTGCAAAGGCGTCAGCAGCAGCAGCACCAGAGCCTGCGTCAGCAGAACCAGCGCCTGCAGCAGCGCTGGCAGCAGCAGCAGGAGAAGCGCAGACAGCAGTTGTTCCAGCAGCAGCAGCAGTTGCAAAGGCGGCAGCATCACCAGCGCCTGCAGCTGCTGCAGCGGCGCCAGTAGCAGCAGGAGCATCAACAGCGCCAGCAGAAGCGTCATCGTCGTCGTCGTGCGCACCCACCGCCAGCTACACAGCGCTGCCTGCTGACCTGACAGTCGGCAGTGTTGGTGGCGTCCCTGTGACGGCAGCCGCGGTGGGTCACACACACGCACACAGACACATGCACACACACACACACACATGCACACACACAAGCACGCATGCATGCACACACGCATGCACTCATGCATGCATGGTCTTGACGTGTATGCACGTGCACGGCCTCGGCCTCGCAGGCATGCACATCCACATGCATGCTCGGCCGCGCGCAAGCATACTGTGCATGCATGCACACTCACACACACAGGTCGCGGTGCCGCCATGCACACGCACACGCGAGGGCATGCACACACGCGAGGGCATGCACACACGCGAGGGCATGCATGCATGCACACACACACACACACACACACGCAGTCCATGGTGCCGTCAGGCTCTGGCAGCGGCCTGCCGCCCTCTGGCTACATCTCGCCGCGCAGGGGCTCCTCGCGCCGCACGTCGTACCTTGTCAGTGCAGCGGCAGGGGCAGCAGCACCATGGGCTGACGGGATCGGTGCAGCGGTGGCAGCGGCGGCGCGGGCGGCGGCGACGATGGGGGCGGCGCTGCCAGACGATGTGGTGGGTGCAGCGGTGGCGCGGCCAGCAGCGGCGCGGGCGCGGTCGGAGGACATGGTCGTTGCTGCAGGAGCAGCAGCAGAGGCGGCAGCAGGAGCTGCAGCGGCAGCGGCCGAGGCAGCGGCGGCAGCAGCGACAGCGGCAGCAGCGGCAGGGGTAGCGGCGGCGGGAGCGATGGCAGCGGCAGGGGCAGCAGCGGCAGCGCCATCAGAGGACGTGGCCAGCGCGTCAGCGGCAGGGGCAGCACCATCATACGCCTTGGCCAGCCCAGCAGCGGCACCGGCAGCAGCAGCGGCAGAGGCAGCAGCAGCGGCAGAGGCAGCAGCAGCGGCTGCGTCGTCAGTCGACCCAGCCAGCGCAGCAGCGGCAGCAACAGCTGCAGGAGCGCCGCTGCCGCCGTCGCTATCTGAGAAGCCGGCAGCAGCAGCAGCAGCAGCAGCAGCGACAGCAGCAGCGGCTGCGTCGCCAGACGCCCCCGCCAGCGCAGCAGCAGCAGCTGCAGGAGCGCCGCCGCCGCCGCTATCTGAGAAGCCGGCAGCAGCAGCAGCAGGGGCAGCGACAGCAGCAGCAGCGACAGCAGCAGCGGCTGCGTCGTTAGTCGACCCGGCCAGCTCAGCAGCGGCAGCAGCAGCGACAGCAGCAGTGGCTGCGTCGCCAGTCGACCCGGCCGGCGCAGCAGCAGCAGCTGCAGGAGCGTCGCTGCCGCTGCCGCCATCAGAGCAGCCGGCGCCGCGAGACGCGCTCGCTGCTGACCTCGCTGACGCGCCTGTCTCGGCGGGTGGCGGTGGCGAGGCCGGCACGCCTGGGCAGTTGGGGACAACCACGACCACGACTACCACCACGACCGTCGCCACGGAGACCGGCGTCATCGGCACGACGACGACCACGACGACGACGACGACCGTCGCGACGGCGACGACGACGGCGGCGACGGGCGGGCCCGCAGACGCGACCAACCCGCTGCTGCTGGGCAAGAAGGTGCGCTGCTCTGGGGGGCTCATGGTTTAGGGCGAAGAGTTTAGGGTCAAGAGGTGAGGGTCAAGATGTTGGGCTAAAGAGTTTAGTGTCAAGAATTAGGACGAAAGGTTTCGGATCAAGAGTTCAGGGGCAAAAGTAAGTAGGGTCGAGAGGTTGGGTTTGAGCGGTACGGGTTGCAGTGCTGGAGGTTGGGCTGGTTGTTTGGGGTGCATAGAACAACTGCCGCGACGAGGGGGCCCGCCGACGCGACCAACCCGCCGCTGCTCGGCAAGATGGTGTCCTGCTCTGGGGGCTCATGGTTTAACAGGGTCAAGAGTTGAGGGTCAAAAGGTTACGGTCAAGACATGAGGGTCAAGAGGTGGGGGTCATGAGGTGGGGTTTTAGAGTTCACTCCTACGGGTTGATTGCTGATTTTTGGGCTGATTGCTGATTGCTGATTGTGTTTGGGCTGATTGCTGATTGCTGATTGTTTGGCGTGAAGAGGACGACTGCGGCGACGAGGGGGGCCGGCAGACGCGGGTGTGTCTGGGTCCACTGTTGGCACCAAGTCGGACAACTATCTCAAAACCCCTTAACAACCCACCCAAACCAGGTGCTGCTTGTGGAGCCGTGCACGATGATCCGGCAGGTTCTCTCCCTCGCTCTGCGCTCGTGGGGCTGCGCTGTGTGCGCGGTCGAGTCGCAGGACGGAGGCATAAAGCAGGTGGGTGTGGGTGGGCATGGCTCTGCAGCATGTGCATGGCAGCCGGTGTATGGCACAAGGTGCATGGCTGCGCATGGTGGGTCGAGTCGCAGGACGGAGGCATTACGCAGGTGGGTCGGGATGGATGTGGGCGGGCATGGCTCTGCAGCATGTGCATGGCAGCAGGTGTATGGCACAAGGTGCATGGTGCATGGTGCATGGCTGCGCATGGTGGCGCTGTGCCGTGTACACGGTCGAGTCGCAAGACGGAGGCATTAAGCAGGTGGGTGGGCATGGATGTGGGCGGGCTTAGTTGTGCAGCGGTGCATGGCAGCAGCTGCATGGCGGCGGCGGTGCACGGCACGCGGTGCATGGCAGCAGGTGCATGGTGGGGGGTGGGGTGCATAGTGCACGCCCACCTGCGTGGTGGTTGTGGTGCACCTCGTGTGTGCACACCCCGGCTACCAATTTGTGGCCATGCGCTGTGATGGTGCCCTGCCGCCCTGATGGTGCTCTGACGGTGCGCTGCCTTCACGCTGGCCGAGGACGTCGCACAGCGCACTCCGCCCTAGCTGCCAACAACCACAGACACCTCAAACACGATTAACACCACTTTGTGTACCAGCTTTCGCTCTTATTAAGGAGCTCAGCTGGCTGACTGCACCGTTAAGCTGACTTGTCGGATTGACTGCTTGTATTGTATCGCTCACCACCATACCCTCCCGACCCCCGGCAGCTTGTCACTGCCGGCACGCTGGCCGAGGACGTCGTACGGCGCACTCAACCAAAGTTCGTGTCTTCCAACAACCCTAGCTGCCAACAACCTCAAACACCTCAGCCACCATAAACACAACCATACCATCCCCCCCCCCTACCTGGGCAGCTCGTTGCTGCCGGCTCGCTGGCCGAGGACATCGCACAGCGCACTCCGCCCTAGCTGCCAACAACCACAGACACCTCAACCACGATTAACACCACTTTGTGTACCAGCTTTCGCTCTTATTAAGGAGCTCAGCTGGCTGACTGCACTGTTAAGCTGACTTGTCGGATTGTCTGCTTGTATTGTATCGCTCACCACCATACCCTCCCGACCCCCCGGCAGCTTGTCGCTGCCGGCACGCTGGCCGAGGACGTCGTACGGCGCACTCAACCAAAGTTCGTGTCTTCCAACAACCCTAGCTGCCAACAACCTCAAACACCTCAGCCACCATACACACAACCATACCCCCCCCCCCCCCTGGGCAGCTCGTTGCTGCCGGCACGCTGGCTGAGGACGTCGCGCAGCGCATTCCGCCCTAGCTGCCAACAACCACAGACACCTCAACCACGATAAACACCACTTTGTGTACCAGCTTTCGCTCTTATTCAGGAGCTCA
>VFSX01000460.1:57500-135000 GCA_016618255.1 Chlamydomonas sp. UWO 241
GCAGCCTCCACCTCGTCCAGCGTGGGCTCGGGGGGTGGGGGGTGAGGGCGTGGGTCGGCGGCGGCGTGTGGGCCAGGTGGGTGTTGAGGGTGGCCTCGTCAACTGTGGAGGGGAGGGTGTGGAGTTGTTTGAAGTGGAGACCAAACGCGTCGGCAACAGGCTGGGCTCCGAAGCGGAGGCCGGCATCTGTGCGGAGGGCTGGGGCGGCGGCGAGGGGGCGGTCACCAATGAGCTTCTGCAGTATCTGGTGGGCAATGTGAGGTTTGTGTGCGTCGAGGGCGCATTGGACGCGTACGGCGGTCGCGTTCCAGTGGGCGTCGGTGTCGTCACGCAAGGAGGCCGACAGTTCTGTCTCACAGGGCTTGATCTCTGCCTGCGGGGCGTCCCTGGCACGGGCCGCCTGCAGTGCTTGGGCTCGCTTGAGTGACGCGTCGGAGGGGTTGAAGGAGACGGGGATCTCACGTGGGCGGGGGCCGAGGATCTTCTTGGCCGCCTCATGGAGGGCGGCGGTGAAGCGGTTTGTCAGCTGGTCGAGGTGGGTGGAGGGGAGCGGGGAGCAGGGGGGAGGGGAGGGAGGAGGGAGGGCGAAAGGGAGGGGGAGGGGAGGGGGCGAGGGCGGACGCGGCTGCCGCAGCATACCTCTGCCGCGTGTCAGGGTCGCGGAGAAGGTCGGTGAAGTAGCGCCGGGGGGGTGGGGTGCGTGTGTGTTGGGAGTGTGCGTGGCTCCACGCTTTGGAGAAGCGGAAGCGGATGACGGCGGTGACGAGGGAGTGGTCAGATTTTGTAAGGGAGGGGATTGGGCGGGTGATGGGGCACTGTGCGCGCACACTTTGGACAGAGGACAGGTGGGAGCGGCGGACTAGGATGTAGTCCAGTATGCTGCATGTCTTGTGGTTGTTGCTGTACCAGGTGTACGCATGCACGGGGGGGTTGGGGAAGAAAGAGTGGGTGATGGCAAGGTTGTGGGCGGCACACAGTCGAGGAGCATGTGGCCGTTGTCATTGATTTTGGGGCGGTGGCGGTATGATGCGAGGCGGGGGTTTGGGGGGAAGGGGCAGAGGGTGCTGTGGGGAGTGGGGCAGGCGTGTCGGCCTACCGATAGGTGGGTGGTAGGGGAGGCGCCGGTGGTGGTGGCGTTGAAATCGCCCATCACAAGGAGGTAGTGGTGTGAGGGTACGTCAGAGAGGATGCCGTGGAGTTGCTCGTAGAACGCGTCTTTGGCGAGTTTGTCGGTGGAGACGTTGGTGGGGGCGTACGCGATGATCGCGCTGATCGGGACGGTGCCGTTGGGGTGGAACCTTACGACCAGCACGCGATCGTCGAGCGCAGCCGAGCCGGCGGTGGGAGCGCGGAGGAGTTTGGCGGTGTCGGGGGACAGGAGTGCTCCGACGCCCGACTCGTGCGGCTTGTTGCTGCCGGGAGGGCGGCCGGACCAGATGAAGAGGTATCCGTTGGCGAAGGTGTGTCGGCCGGAGCCGGGGTGGCGTACCTCTTGGAGCCCGCAGATGTCGACGCCACGATCTGCGAGGTGGTTGGCTAGTATGCCGGGTAGTGCCAGGGGGTCCTGGCGTGTGCCGTCTGCTGCCTTCCAGAGTGAGCAGCAGTTGAAGGAGGCGGAAATAAAGTCACGGGAGGGGTGGAGGAGACGGGGGCGCGCGATCCCCAGATATGGTGGGACGGGGTCGCGCGTTGCAGCTGGGGGGACGGGTGGTGCAGGGTCGGTGGCCAATCGCCCTGCCCGTCCTGGGGGGCGCTCACGGGCGGGGACCTACCGCGCTCTTGGAGCGGGTGCTGTACGCGGGGCCTGAGGGGGTGATGGTGGTCGCGGTCGTGGGGCCGGTGGTGGAGGGGAGGTTGTCGGGGCGGGGCGCGACGTAGAGGGCCTTGGCCTTGCGCGCGGATGAGTCGCGCGGCTTGGGGCCCCACTCGGGGGTGGTCGAGGGAGAGGTGCCTGCAGCGGGGTCCTGGGCAATGGGTGAGGCGGGGTTGCTGTGCTGCCAGACGTTGAGGGAGGCGGGCTGCACGAGGGAGGTGGGCGGGGAAGGCTGCAGGCCGGTGGCGATCACTCCGGTGGTGGTGAGCGGGGTGATCTCGCAGGAGAGGACGCGGTTGGAGGTGGGGGCGGTGGTGGTGGAGGAGAAGTTCTCCCTTGCTGAGACGAGCGGGGTCGGCTCGGTGCGCGGCGTGTTTGTGAAGAGCACATTGTTTGCGAACACGCGGCGCGCGCCGAAGAGGAGGGCACGGGAGGTCTCGAGAGTGGTGAGGGCTCGGGTGAGGAGGGAGGGGCTGGCGGGGACGGCGAGGTTGGCGGGGTTGAAGATGATGGGGGTGTTGCCGCCGCCGCTGAGGGAGGACTCAGCGGAGGAGGAGGCGGAGGAGGATGAGGAGGGGTAGGAGAGGGCGGTGCGAGTGGCACGCGCCTGCTTGGGGGGGCTTTCCGAGGAGAAGCGCACGTGCTTGGGGAGGGTGGCGTCCTGCTGCTTGGGCGAGGAGAAGCGCACGTGCTTGGGGAGGGTGGCGCGCTCCTGCTTGTGGGGGGCTGCATGGCGCGCCTCGGCTGGGGCGCCGCGGGCGTCAGGTGCGCGGTCTGTACGGGGGGGGGCAGCGGCAGGGGCAGGGGCAGGGGTGTCACCCTTGTGCATGAACCCGTAGTAGGGAGCGCGCTTGCTGGCTGGGCGCATGGAGTTCCTGGGCCGCATGGGAGGTTTTTTTTTGCAGCGGCAGCGGGTGGACTGGCCACCCCTGGGGCGGCCGGGCTGGCGGCGGTCGTTGCGGCGTGAGGGGGGATGACGTCGTTGGGAGAGGCAGTGGGTGAGCGATGGGTGGCGGAGAGCGTGATGAGGACGCGGGTGCCGAAGGGGGACACGAAGTCGTCGGCGCCCGCCAGCAGCACCGCCGCGTGGGCCAGCAGCCACGCCACGGCCCTGCGGGCCCATGGGCGGCTGGCGACGGCGCCGACGATCGCCAGGCCGACGAATGTCAGGGTGGCGGCGAAGACGCCGACCAGCTCGGTGATGAGGACGCCGATCATCAGGAGGAAGGGACTGAGGAGGGGACTACACACACACACTCTACACACACTACACACACACACACACACACATACACATACACAGACATACACGCACACTCTCTCCCCCTCCCCAGTGCACGCGCCTACTGCACTCAACCACCGAGAAACATGGCTGCCTTCGGCTATAAGGCTTATTATTATAAGGCTTATTATTATTATATACACGTTCCACCCTATATACACCACACACAGACATTCTGAAGCCCCCCCCCCCCCACACACACACACTCCCCCTCTTCCCCCTCCCCAGTGCACGCGCCTGCTGCGCGCAATCACCGAGTGCTCCAAGGAGGAGGCACAGCGGCTCGTGTTCATGGGGTGGCCCGGGCAGAATGACCTCGAGGAGGGGCTTCACGACGACGGGCTGTGGGCCGAGGTGAGACTGAAAGAGAGAGAGAGAAAGAGAGAAAGGAGAGAGAATGAGAGAGAATCGGAGAGAGACAGAGAGAATGAGAGAATCGGAGAGAGACAGAGAGAATGAGAGAAAGAGAAAAAGAGGGGGGAAAGAGGCAGAGAGAGAGAGAGAGAAAGAAAGAGAGAAAATAAGGGAGGGAGGCAGAGAGAGAGAATGAGAAAGAGAAAAAAAATGAGAGAGAGGCAGAGAGAGGGAGAGAGAGAGAGAGAGAGAGAATGAGAGAGCAAAGGGGGCTGCAGGGCGATGGGCTCTGAGCAGAGGTAAAATAGAGACAAAGTTACAGTTACAGATACATCGGCTTTCCAGCAAAGACTACCTCTAGTCCTAGTACCACCGCCTAGACCCAAGTCCAGTTCTGGCCCTAACAATTACTTGTGAGGGGCGGTAGCCACCAGCCGGCTGCCTGCCAACGTGTAGTCCCAGAGCAAAAAGGAGAGCTATTGTGCGACGCCTCAAAAATAGGCCCTAACTGCTTCTAGGGGATAGGGGGTCAAGTGGCGCTTGCCAATCTACTTGACCGCCGTGGTGGAGGGGCCGGCGCCTGAGGGGCAGCCGGACCGTACACCACGGCTCTCCACCCGACCCTATCCTGAGCACGCTCAAACGCCGTGTCCGAAAAAGTCTTCCAATCAGAACGAGTGCCACTAGTTTCGCCTAGCTGCTGAATCAGTAGCTTAAGAAAATAGTGTCGGGAGGAGGCTGGAGGCCGGCCTTGCTGCCGAGCCACATCCATTGTGCAGTCAAAAGTCGTACGAGGAAGACGAGAAGCCGGCATGCACATCACATGGCCTAGCCACTGCATTGGTCGCTTTGCCACAAGGCTCTCAATTGGCTCAGTGTCGCACGCCTGCCGAATATAAGTTAATCTGTGCCAGTCGACCAGGCGCAAACATAAATCGTCGGCATACATCAGCATTACTATACGCTCAACCGACGACGACAACACAGAGCCGCCGGCTCGGGTCACGACTGACACGCCAGCCCCCTCTGGCATCATGTCTAGCGCCTTTTTCACTATGTGGTCAATAAAAACATTGAACAACACAGGAGCAATGACGCACCCCTGTCGCACACCAGACGACACGGGAATTCGTGCCCGATTTTCCCAGCCAGCCGCACGGCAGCTGCGGTGTTGGTGTGAAGATCCTCCAACAGATCAATAATGTGCGGATGAACACTATATAATCTAAGGACTCTCCACAGTGCCGCACGGTTTATGCAATCGTAAGCTTTAGAATAGTCGACAAATGCCACAGCCATGCATTGTTTGTACTCGGCATGTGCCGCGCTCAGCGAGCGCATAGTAAAAATTGCATCAACAGTGCCTCTGCTTTTTCTGAAACCACACTGAGCCTCATGCAACTGACCATCAACCTGCGTGGAGACGCGGTGCAGAAGTATGGCAGCGTACACTTTCCCGGCAATAGAGAGAAGGCTTATACCGCGGTAGTTACCAGGGGAGTCACGCGGACCCTTCCCCTTATATAACGGTGTGATAATAGCAGTTTTCCATTCCCTCGGGGCTCTCCCCGACCGCCATACGGCGATGATGACCCGGTGGAGCCATGCGATGGCAGGTGGGCACCGCAACAGCATGGCGTCCAGCTGGTCACCGCCCGGAGCGGCGGCCGAGCGCAACGCTCGCACACACGCCTCCGTCTCAGCCAGGTCAGGGGGGCGCCCGTGCGCCTCGTCCACCTCTGTGGCGCGTGTGAGCTCAAACGCCGCTACATCGTTCTCCAGCTGGTTCAGGGTCTCGTCGCTGAGCTTGGTCTCCCCATCATATAGCTTGTCGAATGACTTGTCATGGCCTTCAGCACCCCGTCTGGACCGCTGTGCAGCGCGCCCGAGACGTCCCCCATGGCAGGTGGGATCTGATGGCTGCGGCTGCGGCCCGCCAGCCTGTCGCACACACGCGCAAACTGGCGCAGATTCTTCTTGCGTAGCATGTCTTGCGCCTCCGCCACCTGCTGGCCAATCCACCTCTCCCTGTCTCTCTGCACAGCTGCGTCGGCCGCGCGGTTGGCGCGGTTGCGCTCTCGTTTGGCAGCAGCAGACTTGCTCCTGAGCCATGCCGTGTGCGCGCGCTGTCGGGCGTCCATGAGCCAGAGGATGCGCTGCGACAGAGTGAACTGCCAGCCGCGCCGCCTGCGGCTGCCGCGTGGAGCGAGGTGGTTGGTGGCCACCTCGCGAATGGCAGCAGCCATCACGTCGTACTCCGCCTGGGCATCAGCGCCCTCGGGCGGCACGGCCTCCAGCAGCCCAAAGCGATCGGACAGCTGGAGGTTGAACTCACGACGGACAGCCGGGCGCCGCAGTTGTGAAGAGTCCCATGCGCGCCGCTGAGAGCCGCCTGCATGGCGGGAGGCTCGCATGCGGAGGCGCATGGACAGTACCACCATGCGGTGATCGCTGTCCCAGGTTGGGCTCCTACGCACCCTACAGTCTGTCACCGCATGCATGCGGCGGCGCGCGACCAGGATGTAGTCCTTGACGCTGTGCAGGCGGCGCACAGAGCATGCATGCCGTCTGCTCTGTGCAACAGCCATGGGGCTGATGTGGGTGTACTGGTGCTCAGGCCTGTGGGGGTAGAGAGTGTTGGCAGCGCGCAGGCTGCAAGCAGTGGCAGTGTCAAGGAGCAGGCGACCGTTCCTGCTGGCCACCGCTGGCTCCGTGAGGGGCAGGTGCTTGCCAACGCATTCGTGGTCGGACACCGAATCCCTCCCCACTGCTGCATTGAAATCACCTGCCACGATGAGCAGATCGCGCTTGTCGTTGGCCTTGTCCGCGAGCGCCGCTACTCGAAGGTAGAAGTCGCCAGCCTCCTCGTCGCTCGCTGCCTCCGTTGGACTGTAGGCGCTGACGATGGTGATCATCTGCCCACGGTCCGCTGCAAAGCGGGCCTGGATGAGGCGGTCGGACACCGCCTCCCAGGAGACGAGTGCCGATGCCCATGCAGGGGACAACAGCAAGCCCACCCCACGCTGCCGGTGCTCCCCACCCGACCATAGCAGCGTCCACGACGTGTCGCCCGTAGCCACTTGCGCCTCCCCGGAGCCGGTCCTGCGCAGCTCCTGAAGCGCTGCAACACCGACGCTAAGCTTGGCGCAATCTTGCACCAGACTCGCCAGTTTGACCAGTCCTCGTCCTCTGCAGGACATGTCCGCACGTTGAACGTAGCCACTCTGGTGTTCTGATTGACGACTTGGACGCGTCGCCAGGCGTGCCCCGCTACACGCGGGGACTGGGCAGGAAAAGGCTGCATGCATGGGGTGCCTTGTTTCCCCTTTGCTCGCATCCGCGGCCAGCCAGCTCAAGTCCGCGAGGCGTCCTTGGCCGTCTGTGATGCCGGGCCGGTATGCCCTCCTTGGGTTGGCTCTACGCTACAGGGTCATCGGACTCGCGTCGTCGACACCTGGATCGCAGCGCGCCCGGGGGGTTGCCACCCCCCCGAGCGCACTAGTAGAACGTAGAAGCGGTGTGTTGGACTGTGTTGGACTGTGTTGGACTGTGTTCAGAGACAAAGGTTTGGAGAGAAAGAGGGGTTGCTGGTGGGCTGTTGGCATTTACGAGAGAGAGGGGGGAGAGAATGAGAGGGAGAGAGAGGAGAGAGGGGGGGGGAGAGAAAGGGAGGGAGGGAGACGAGAGACAGAGAGAGAGGGGTGGTTTCTGGGAGGCCGTGGGCGTAAGTGCAAGAGCGAGGCAGAGTGAGAGAGAGAGGGAGAGAGAGAGGGAGCGAGGGAGAGAGAGAGAGAGAGAGAGAGAGAGAGGAAGAGAGGGGGTTGCAGGCAGGCTGTTGGCATTACCCAGAGAGAGGGGGAGAGAATAAAGGGAAAGAGAGGAGAGAGGGGCGGAGAGAATGGGAGGGAGAGAGAGGAGAGAGGGGGAGAGAATGGGAGGGAGGGAGAGGAGAGAGAGAGAGGGTTACTGGGAGGCCGTGGGCATAAGTGCAAGAGCGAGGCAGAGAGAACGAGGGAGAGAGAGAGAAAGAGGGAGAGAGAGAGGGAGAGAGAGAGAGGGAGAGAGAGAGAGAGAGGGAAAGGGGGTTGCAGGCGGAGAGGGAGAGAGAGGGAGGGAGACAGAGAGAGAGGGAGAGGGGGTTGCAGGCGGCGTCACGCACGCGTGAAACCGTGCAGGTCCGTCCTTGGGGGCGAAAGTTGTTGTCAAACTCGTGCACACATGCGCACACGTCGCACACTGACACACACACAAACGCGCACTCACACTCTCACACACACACACACACTCACACGCACGCACGCACACGCAGGTGGGACGTCGCATGCTATTGTTACGCACACACACACACACACACACACACACACTCATACACACGCACACTCTCACACACACACACACGCATACACTCACACACACTCTTACGCACGCACGCACGCACGCTCAAACACACACGCACACACACTCATACGCACACACGCACGCACATGCAAGAGTTTGACGAGGAGCCACACACACACACACACACACGCACACACACTCACACACACGCATACGCACGCACGCACGCGCACGCAGGAGTCTGACGAGGGGCCACACACACACACACGCACAAATTTACACACACACACACACGCACAGGAGTTTGACGAAGAGCCGCGCCCGCGCCTCGCGTCGCTCGGCGGCTTCACCCCATCCCCGTCAGTGGCTGGTGTGCCAGAGGTCGGGGCCGCAATAAAGGCGGTGACTGACTCGATTGCTGATGCCCCGTCGCGCCACCTGGGCTACGTGATTGTCACGCGCCCGGTGCGCCAGGGGCGGCTGATGCTCGCGCTGGAAGAGGTGCTCGCGATGCAGGTGAGGGGCAGCCGGTGCTGTCTGGACACCTTGGTGCTTATATGTAGTTGCACTGGATCTTTTTATTGTTATTAGTAGAGGCGGGAGTCGTGCGCCCGAGGAGTGGGCTCTCGATGCAGCAGGTATAAGCAGCAAGCAGTAGGTAAGCAGCAAGCAGCAGGTAAGCAGCAAGCAGTAGGTTAGCAAGCAAGCAGTCGTGACTGGGCAACCACCTACGAGCGAGTTGGGCAGTTGTGGTAGGTGGTGGTTGCTGGCTGATGCTGGCGCTGGAGGAGGTACTCGCGATGCAGTTGAGGAGCAGCTGACCTTTCTGGACACTGTTCTGGTTGTAGGTAGTTGTACCATGGTTATACTCAGTGATTTCCTTTTCGGCTCTCGACAGCCATTTGGCTGTATTCTGGCTGTACTTCGACCCTGAGCACAGCGTAACCCCTCCAGTTGATTGTTAGTCTGACAAGCCCGACGGACAGAGCCCGTCAACAGCTTTCAAATTCCCAATGTATGAGGACAGACGGTCAACGGGAGGTCGACGGTCAACGCGGTCAAAGCAAAATCCGGGTGTGGGAGAATTAGTTAAAATTGTGAAAAGGAAATCACTGGTTGTAAGTCAGTGGTGGGCAAGGGAGTGGTGGGCAGGGGAGGGTGGGCAACCGTGATTCCCCTGCAAGCCGTATACCGCTCCGGGCCGTATTGCCCATTTCCCAGAAAACCACTCCACACTTAGTGGGAGAGGGCGTGGAGCGGTGTGTTGGAAAGCTGTTGCCGAGAGCAGCACAACGGCATGCGTTGCATGAACGCCCGCGGTGTATTGTGCCTGGTGTCAGCGGTCAAAGTCGCTGGAGCCGGCAAAAAACTAATTACTAAAATCCTTCCCAGGGGACACGGGAGTGGTGGGCAGGGGAGGGTGGGCAAGGGAGTGGTGGGCAAGAGAGGGAGGCGCAGGGACACACAAAAAAATGATCCCGAGCATAACTTTTGTGCTAACAAAAACATGCCCAGAGCAGCGCCTCCGTGCCCTGCCACCGCGTCCCCTTCAAAGGGTCGCCCTAACTTTCTGTAGCGCAGGCGGTATTGGGCGGGGTAGGGGCGCGGGGAACGTGGTTGAGGCACACACACACACACACACACACACACACAGCCACAAGCATGACCACACACTGTTCCTCGCAATGGGCGCACGCAAACACACACACACACACGCACACACACACGCACACACACGCGGGGTCTAATGGTGGTCTAATGCGCCATCAAAGGCGTGCGACGGACTGTAAAATCGACCACACGCACACGCACGCACACACAACGCCTCCCCCCACGCAGCTCGACGACACCTTCCTCGCGATGGCCGCACACACACACACACACACACACACGCACACACACGCGCGCACACACACATACACAACGCCTCCCCCCACACAGCTCGACGACGCGTTCCTCGCGATGGACGCACACACACACACATACACACGCACGCACACACGCACACGCGCGCACACACACACATACATACACACGCACACACACACACACACACAACGCCTCCCCCCACGCAGCTTGACGACGCGTTCCTCGCGATGGACGCACACACACACACACGCACACACACACACAACGCCTCCCCCCACGCAGCTCGACGACGCGTTCCTCGCGATGGACGCACACACACACACACACACACACACACACACACGCCTCCCCCCACGCAGCTCGACGACGCCTTCCTCGCGATGGACGCACGCACACACACACACACACACACACAACGCCTCCCCCCACGCAGCTCGACGACGCCTTCCTCGCGATGGACGCGGCAGACCGCGCGGCAGTCGGCGACGAGATGGGCGCGGGCACGGGTGGGAGCTGCGAGGGTGGTGTTGGTGTGTGTGTGAGGGG
Source organism: Chlamydomonas sp. UWO 241 (assembly GCA_016618255.1). Lineage (NCBI taxonomy): Eukaryota > Viridiplantae > Chlorophyta > Chlorophyceae > Chlamydomonadales > Chlamydomonadaceae > Chlamydomonas > Chlamydomonas priscui. The sequence goes on from VFSX01000460.1 coordinate 67,703, forward strand.
GGGCGGGGGGCAACATCCAAGTGCTACTTAGGAGGGGGGGGGGGGGGGGCGGGGGGGGGGCAACGCCTAAGTTCTATTTATTTAAACCCGTGACTACTTAAAACAACTTAAACCGCAAGCCACAAACGCGGCTGACCGCGCGGCAGGCGGCTGTGGCGACGGGACAGGCGCGTGCACGGGTGAGCGGCATGGGGGTGGTCGCTGCCCCCCCCCCCTGATCTCCATGTCAACACTGCCCCTACCTCACCACCACCACACGCACACGCGCGCACACACACACAGCAGGCGGGGCGGCCGCGGGCGCGAGCGCGCCCCCGGGGTTGCGCGGCGACGGCGCCGACGGCGGCCGCCCCCCCCCTGACCTCCATGTCACCACTGCACCTACCCCACCACCACCATACGCACACGCGCACACACACACACACACGCACACACACACACACACACATACACTCAGCAGACGGGGCGGCCGCAGGTGCGGGCGCGGGCGCGCCCTCGGGGTCGCGCGGCGACGGCGCCGACGGCGCGCCGCCAGCGGCGGGCCCCTCGGGCAGCGGCGCGGCCGGCGGCGGAGAGCGCGGCCAGTTCTACCCCTTTGGCGCGAGCAGCGGCGGCGGCGGCGGTGGCAACGGCGGCAACGGCGGAGGGGGGTACACGTTAGGCGGTGGGATCGGCGGCGGGTTTTGGGGCGGTTGTTTCCACCCCTATGGCGGGGGCGGCGGGGGCGGTTACCCGCACGGAGGGGGCGGGTATGGCGGCGGGGGCGCGTACGGGTATGGGCACCCGTTCACCGGCGGTAGTGCCGGGGGGCGGGGTGGCGGGGGCGGGGGCGGGCTGCAGCAGCAGCAGCAGCGCTCGCTCGGGGCGGGCCACGACCACGAGGCGCAGGCGCGGTCGCAGGTGTGTGTGTGGGGGGGGGATGTGTGTGTGGGGGGGTTGTTCCGTGGTTTGCAGCTCGATCCCAGCCCCCACGCACAAGGAGCGCCCCAGTGAATGGTCTGAGGGCCCCACAGGTTTGAATGGTTTGGAACGCGTGTTGTTTAGTGCCCCCCCCCCCCCCCCCGCCAGCAGCAGTGCTCGCTCGGCACGAGGCCACGACCACGAGGTAGGTGCAGGCGCGGGCCACGACCACGAGGTAGGTGCAGGCGCGGTCGCAGGTGTGTGTGCGTGTGTGTGTGTCTGTGTGTGTGCGTGTGCGTGTGTGTTTGCCGGGGGGGCTGTGGTGTTCTGTCACCCCACCCACCCACCCCACTACACCGAATGAGGGCCCCAAGTGTTCCCGAGGGCACGGTCGCAGGTGTGTGTGTGCGTGCATGCGTGCGTGCGTGCGTGTACGGGTTGTGTGTGCTCTGTGGTGTTCTGCCACGCCCCCCCCACCACCACCACCACGCCGAATGGGGGCCCCCAATTGTTCCCGAGGGCGCGGTCGCACCATGTGTGGAGGGAATGATTTTGAAAGCGTGGTTGTGTAGTGGCCCCTGCTGAGACGGGAGCAGCCGTATGCGGGCTTGGGCAGGCTTGCGGGCTCCACCAGTTATTCGTGCCAGCAATCACACTACGCACACACACACACACACAGAGACACACACACACACACACACACACACACACGCGGTCCTCCACGAAATCTTCACACCACCACTCGCACCACACACTCACACACACGCACACACGCACACACATGCACGCACACGCACCCTGCAGTCTTCCAACAGCTCTTCGCGCCACCACCCGCACCATGCACACACACACACACGCATGCACGCACACACGCCCTGCAGTCTTCCACCAGCTCCTCGCGCCACCACTCGCATGGGATCGGAGAGGAGCTGAGCGGCAGCAGCACGGGGCAGCTCTCGCTGGGGAACAGCACGCTGCGTCCGGCGGCAATGGTGTGTCTTGGGGTTACTTTTAGAGTCCACGCTGTTAAAGGATGGAGTGTTGACACTCGAGTGAGGGTCAAGGGTAGAGCTGAGCGGCAGCAGCACGGGGCAGCTATCGCTGGGGAACAGCACGCTGCGTCCGGCGGCAATTGTGTTGGGTGTGTTTGGTGGTGGGGGGGGACGTGTGTGCGTGCATGTGTGTGTGTGTGTGTGTGTGTGTGTGTGTGTGTGTGTGTGCGCTGTCACTGGGCGACAGCACGCCGCGTCCGGCGGCAATGGTGTGCGTGTGAGGGTCAAGCCCGCAGTTCAGTGTCCACCGTCGTCGTCAGTTTGTCTCGTCGTGACGGCGGTCCAGTCTTAGTTCGTGGGTAGACACGTACCCGGACAGATTGGGCAATCTGCCCCGAAAAGTGACAAATTTCCACAATTAAACATCGCTCGATCGGACTCGCACCCCACCCTTTCGAACCGAGGCTCCTTATACCCAAGTCTAGGGGCTCTGGAATCAGGGAAGCCATAGCCCAAACCTGTGGGGCGTGACTGCTGCTCGAATGAGCGTGTCGCGGAACCACCCCAGTGATCCCCCTGCAAGCCGTATACCGCTCGGGGCCGGATTTCCCATTCCCCAGGAAACCACCCCTCACTTGGTGGGAAAGGGCGTGGAGGGGATGAACAGCTCTTGCTGAGAGCAGCACAGTAGCATGCATTGCGTGAACACCCGCTATGAATTGTGCCTGGTATGAGCAGTCAAAGTTGCTGGAGCCGGGTAAAAACTAAGAACTGAAATCCATCCCAGGAATCACTGAACCAGCCCCGCAGGGTCGAGCGACCGGAGTCTTTTAAAAGCGTGAGGAAACCGCCAGTTTTCACACTTTCACATCAACAAAAAAGCTTTGCGCTCCGCGCTCTCCTTATTGCTCTGCGACAGCATGTTGGCAGGCAGCCGGCTGGTGGCTACCGCCCCTAACAAGTAGTTGTTAGGACCATAACTGGACTTGGGTCTAGGCGGTGGTACTAGAAAGTAGCCTTTGCTGGAAAGCCGATGTTACTGTTTCTGCTTCGCGCTCCGGCGTGATGCGGGGCCCCCGCCAGACGATCCGACCGTGGTACGCACGCATCAGCAAACCGCCTAACTGACGCATAACTGACATATAACTGACGCATAACTGACGCATAACTGACACATAACTGACACACACACGCACACGCCAGGGGTTTCCTTGGGGTCAGTCATCCTTTCGTTTTCCCTGAAGAGGGTCCCCGGTTCCGCAGGGATGTCAGGTCGCAGCCCGAAGAGTCGCTTCGGTCATTTTTTTGTAAACGCAACCCGCCCCCAAACCTGCGAGGGCGTGCCCTCAGGTCACGCTTTTTTCGTTTCCCAATCGGGAAGGGAACCCCTGACACACACACACACACACACACCAGGTGAAGAACAGCGGCAGTGGCAACAACCTCCCGGACCTCACACGCACACGCATGCACACACACGCACGCACACACACACACACACACATGCACACACACGCGCACGCACACACACACACACACACACACGCGCACACACGCACACACACACGCACACACACGCACACACACGCACACACACACACACACACACAAGCGCACACACACACACACACACCAGGTGAAGAACAGCGGCAGTGGCAGCAACCTCCAAGACCTCGCGCCGCGCGTGACCCCACTGCGCATCTTGCTTGCGGAAGACAACGCAATCAATATGAAGGTGGGGGCGTTGGGAACCTGCGATCAAAATGAAGGTGGGCAATTACAGTTACATCAGCTTTCCAGCAAAGACTACCTCTAGTCCTAGTACCACCGCCTAGACCCAAGTCCAGTTCTGGCCCTAACAATTACTTGTGAGGGCGGTAGCCACCAGCTGGCTGCCTGCCAACGTGTAGTCCCAGAGCAAAAAGGAGAGCTATTGTGCGACGCCTCAAAAATAGGCCCTAACTGCTTCTAGGGGATAGGGGGTCAAGTGGCGCTTGCCAATCTACTTGACCGCCGTGGTAGAGGGGCTGGCGCCTGAGGGGCAGCCGGACCGTACACCACGGCTCTCCACCCGACCCTATCCTGAGCACGCTCAAACGCCGTGTCCGAAAAAGTCTTCCAATCAGAACGATTGCCACTAGTTTCGCCTAGCTGCTGAATCAGTAGCTTAAGAAAATAGTGTCGGGAGGAGGCTGGAGGCCGGCCTTGCTGCCGAGCCACATCCATTGTGCAGTCAAAAGTCGTACGAGGAAGACGAGAAGCCGGCATGCGCATCACATGGCCTAGCCACTGCATTGATCGCTTTGCCACAAGGCTCTCAATTGGCTCAGTGTCGCACGCCTGCCGAATATAAGTTAATCTGTGCCGGTCGACCAGGCGCACACCCAGAATGCGACGAAGGCAGTTAGAGTGGGCAACCTCCAATCGAGTCAGTTGTGTTTTAGTAGGGGCCCATGTTTCGCAGCCGTACAGAAAGTGGGGCAGCACGAAAGTGTTGTAAACCCGCATCTTAGACTGCACTTGCATCTTCTTGCTGGCCCAAATCTTATCAAAAGACGCAAACACGCCCAGCGCGCGACCGACACGCACACCGATCTCCTTTTCCACACCACCACTCTGGGTTATCCAACTCCCTAGATACTTAAATGCAGAGACGGTCTTCACTTCACCACCAGTCAGCGCAAACGTGGGCAGATCCGCGACAAAATCTGCTGGCAAAATCATCACTTCTGTCTTGGCGGCGTTGATTTGCATGCCAAAGCTAGAGGACACTTTGTCAAGGATTTTCAGCATAAGCGCCAACTGAGCTGGGTCATGCGAGAACAAACATAAATCGTCGGCATACATCAGCATTACTATGCGCTCAACCGACGACGACAACACAGAGCCGCCGGCTCGGGTCACGACTGACACGCCAGCCCCCTCTGGCATCATGTCTAGCGCCTTTTTCACTATGTGGTCAATAAAAACATTGAACAACACAGGAGCAATGACGCACCCCTGTCGCACACCAGACGACACGGGGAATTCGTGCCCGATTTTCCCAGCCAGCCGCACGGCAGCTGCGGTGTTGGTGTGAAGATCCTCCAACAGATCAATAATGTGCGGATGAACACTATATAATCTAAGGACTCTCCACAGTGCCGCACGGTTTATGCAATCGTAAGCTTTAGAATAGTCGACAAATGCCACAGCCATGCATTGTTTGTACTCGGCATGTGCCGCGCTCAGCGAGCGCAGAGTAAAAATCGCATCAACAGTGCCTCTGCTTTTTCTGAAACCACACTGAGCCTCATGCAACTGACCATCAACCTGCGTGGAGACGCGGTGCAGAAGTATGGCAGCGTACACTTTCCCCTCAATAGAGAGAAGGCTTATACCGCGGTAGTTACCAGGGGAGTCGCGCGGACCCTTCCCCTTATATAACGGTGTGATAATAGCAGTTTTCCATTCCCTCGGGGCTCTCCCCGAAGGTGGGCACGTGCGATGAATATGAAGGTGGGTGCGGTGGGCACGTGCGATCAATATGAAGGTGTGATGTGTGTTCAGGGGGCTTGTGTTGAGGGACACGCATATGTGAGAGGGGGGGTGCACTGCTGCGCTGCGCCTAATTTTATTTTCCGTGTATGTGTAGCCCCGCGGCGCATCTTGCTTGCGGAGGGTAATGCGCTCAGTATGAAGGTGTGTGGGGGGGGGGGCTTTTGTGTAGGCGCCGTATGTGCCGTGTGCAGCGCGAGCCCTCAACGCGTGACACCGTGACACAATGCCAGTACTAGCACGACAACGACACGACAACGACACGACAACGACACGACAACGACACACACACACACGCAGGTTGCGCTCGGCAGTCTCCACCGCACGACGACACCACACATACGCACACACACACAAACGCGCGCGCGCGGACACACACACTCAGGTCGCCCTCGGCATCCTCCACCGCTTCGGGCACAACGACATCACGACTGCCCAGAACGGGGAGCAGGCGCTGCGCATGGTCGAGGCGCAGGGCGGCGCGCACGCGTTCCACCTCATTCTCATGGACCTCCACATGCCAGTCATGGTGAGCGTGAGAATTGCTCCACTCCCAGTCCATCACTGACCCCTGCTGAATGCAGAAAAGGCAGAAAACTAGTCGGAAAACGGTATGAGCGGACTGGCGGGGTGTGGTTGAGGCACAGGTGGTCGAGGCACAGGGCGGCGCGCACGCGTTTCACCTCATTCTCATGGGCCTCCACATGCCACTCGGGGTGGGTTAAGGGGTGGGCAAGGGAGGGAGGCGCAGGGGCACACACACATACACACGCACACACACACACACACACACAACCACGAGCATGCACACACACTGCGCGAGGTCCAAAAGCGCTACCCGCATGCACCAACACACACACACACACGCACACGCGTGCGCTTACACACATACGCTTACACATGAACACACGCACGCAAACTCCAAAACCCTGAACCCTAAACCACAGGGTGGCATAGATGTGTTGCGCGAGTTCCTGATGCGCTTTACACATGTGCACACACACACACACACGCACGCAAACCCAGAATGCGGCACTCACACACACACACACACACACGCGCACGCGCACGCACACAGGGTGGCCTGGAGGCTGTGCGTGAGTTTCGGAAGCGCTACCCGCTAACACACACCATCAAAGGCATCCGACGGGCTGCAAAATCACACACACACACACACACGCGCGCGCGCGCACGCACACAGGGTGGCTTGGAGGCTGTGCGCGATTTTCGGAAGCTAGCGCTACCCGCGAACACACACCATCAAAGGCGTCGGACGGGCTGCAAAATCGAACACACACACACACACACACACACACACACATGCACACAGGGTGGCCCGGAGGCTGTCCGCGAGTTCCGGAAGCGCTACCCGCATGCACAAACACACACGCACACACGCATACACACACACGCGCGCACACGCGCGCGTGCGCACGCGCGCACACACATGCGTGCTTACACATGCACGCACACATCTCAAACCCTGCACTCCAAACCCTTAACCACAGGGTGGCCTGGAGGCTGTGCGCGAGTTCCGGAAGCGCTATCCGCAAGGGCCCACCAAGGTTGTCGCGGTGACTGCCGACGCGTTTGAGGGCACGCGCGACGAGTGCATGGCGGCAGGCTTTGACGGTGAGAGTGCATGCGATGGATTTTGCAGTCTGTCAGACGCCTTTGATGGCATGTTTAGTAGACCCGCGTGTGTGTGTGTGTGTGTGTGTGTGTGTGTGTGTGTGTGTGCGTGTATGTGTGTGCACCAGGGGTTTCCTTGGAGTCAGTCATTCTTTCATTTTTCCTGAAAAAGGTTTCCCAATGTCGCCGGGATTTTGGGCTGCGGCCCAAATAATTGCTTCAAAAAATGCAAAAATTGTCGATTTCACACTTTTTCTCGGAAAATATTCACCTCTGCATGTCGATTTTCTTGATTGTGCCCTCCCCAAAACCATCGGGGACGCGCCCTTCGGACACGTTTTTTCGTTTTCCGATCGGGAAGGAAAACCCTGGTGTGCACGTGTGTGTGCGTGTGTGCGTGCGCGTGCGCGTGAGTTTGACTGCCGACTGCGTTTGAGGGCACGCGTGACGAGTGCATGGCGGCAGGCTTTGACGGTGAGTGTATGTGTGTGGTTGTGTGTGTGTGTGGTTTCACGCGCTCACGCCACGTGCCCCCCCTCCCCCTCTAGTTATGTCCTGGCGCGCAGGCTGGCTGCCCAAGCGCTTCCTCCTCCCCCCCTGCCAGCACGCACATGCACACACACACACACACACTCACACGCACACACACACACACTCCCGGGTCGAATGCGCCATCAAAGGCGTCCGACGGACTGTAAAATCAACCAACCTCCCGACGCGCAGGCTGGCTGCCCAAGCCCTTCCGCCTTGAGGACATGGTGCGCATCATCGGAGAGCACTCTGGCAGCGCCACCCTGACGGTGCCGCCGCCGACAAGGGTGCCGCCGCCGAGGGGGCCGTCGTTCAAGGCGCTGCCAGGCGCAGTCGCGCCGCCCTCGGAGCTGCGGGGCTGACGGCCTCAGCCCGTGTGACAGGCTGCTGCTCTCCTTTGGGCGCATCACTTGGCGGGACCTCAGGCAGCGCCACCCCAACAGCCCTGCTGCCGACGGGGGTGCCGCCGCGCAGGGGGCCGTCGTTCAAGGCGCTGCCAGGGGCAGTCGCGCCGCCCGCGGAGCTGCGGGGCTGACGGCCTCAGCCCGTGTGACAGGCCGCTGCTCTCATTGGGGAGCATCATTTGGCGGGGCCTCAGGCAGCGCCATCCTGACAGCCCCGCCGCCGACGGGGGTGCCGCCGCACAGGGGACCGTCGTTCAAGGCGCTGCCAGGGGCAGTTGTGCCGCCCTTGGAGCTGCGGGGCTGACGGCCTCAGCCCGTGTGACAGGCTGCTGCTCTCATTGGGGCGCATCACTTGGCGGGACCTCAGGCAGCGCCATCCTGACAGCCCCGCCGCCGACAAGGGTGCCACAGCGCAGGGGGCCGTCGTTCAAGGCGCTGCCAGGGGCAGTCGTGCCGCCCTTGGAGCTGCGGGGCTGACGGCGTCTTGGGCCTGGTCGTCAGGTTCAGCCCGCATCGAGGCGCATCATTTGACGAGACCTCTGGCAGCGCCATCCAGCAAGCCGCCGCAGGGGCCGTCGCTCACGCCCTCAGCGCTTCGGGGCTGCCATCCGGGCCTCGGTCTGTGTGACAGGCTGACCTCTCATTGAGGCGCATGATTGGCGAGACCTGTGGCAGCGCCACCCCGACAGCCCCGCTGCCGACGGGGGCGCCACCGCGCAGGGAGCCGCCGCCCGAGGCGCTGCCAGTAGTTGGCGCGCCGCCCTCAGAGCTGTGGGGCTAACGGCCTCAGCCCGTGTGACAGGCCGCTGCTCTCATTGGGGCGCATCATTTGAAGAGCGCTCAGGCAGCGCACCGACAGCCCCGCTGCCGACAGGGGTGCCACCGCGCAGAGGGCCGTCGAGGGGCCACCGCCGAGGGGCCACCGCCGAGGGGGCCACCGCCGAGGGGGCCGCCGAGGGGCCACCGCCGAGGGGGCCGTCGCTCAAGGCGCTGCCAGTAGTTGGCGCGCTGCCCTCAGCGCTTTGTGGCTGGCAGCTTGCTGTCATAGAGGCGCCGAGGGCGCCGCCGCCAAGGGCGCCGTCGCTTAGGCCCCTCCCCTGGTGCACTCGGGGCGGGGCTGCCAGTGGACCTGGGCCCAGGTCCAACAGCTTTTGCTCTCATTGAGGGCTGCTTTTTTTATCGGGCGGGGGGGGGGGCATGAAACATGCATGAAACGGTCTTGAAACGAGAAGAACCACCGAACCACGTTGTGACGCGCACACGTCAGTGTTGACGCTCACGCGCCAGTCTTGAAACAAAATGCGGCTCGAGACCGCGGATCACCTCGCCTTAACAATAACGTCTGTGGCTGCGGCTACGGTGGCCTAGGGGACGCAATCCCGAGCTTGTGAACATGGCCGTGCCGGGGAGGCGGCTGGCAGGCGGCTGGCACACTTCAAATTATGCAGCAGGGGGGCATTTAAACCCACGCCTCGACCCACTAGGCCCCACGACCATAGGCCACCATTTGTAGTGCTCGAGCAAAGTCGAATGCGCGCCCTGTTGGATGCGCCACATGCGACTGCAGATGACGCAGGGAGTGGCAGGACGCATCGGGTCGGGTCGATTGTCTCTTGCTGACGCGCCCCAGGTTGAAACCTTTGTCCTGTGTCAGTTAACTCCAGCATCAGAATCATCTAGACAAGTTGCAGGCGCCAAGGCGCGTAGTTGAACAGGTGAAGGTGAACAGGTGAAGTCAACTGCCCCGCCCCGCCAGATGGATGTTAACAACTCGTCATCTGGCCTTCACAGACTTGCGCATCTCAGACTCTCAAAACTCCTCGGCGTCGAGGTGCTGCAGGCCCAGACAGCTGCTGCACCCCCCCTCAGCCGCCTTAACCCCTGCTGCCCCTGCTGCGCCTGCCGCGCCGCCTGCTCATGCAATTAAAGCAAACAAACCCGCCCGAACACATGGATGCAAACAACAACTCGTCATCTTGCCTGCTAACTACGCGGAACTCAAAACTCCTCAGCGTCAAGGCGACCGAGGCCATCCCCGCCAGCAGCCACACCACCCTGAGCTGCAAAGCCCCCCTGCTGCCCCTGCTGCGCTGCCGGCGCAGGCTCCTGCGCGTGCCGAGTACAGCAAGCGAACATGCAGGCCCCTGCCAGATGGATGAAAACAACAACTCGCCATCTCCCAACACGCGTTGCCTCGCCTAAATTATTTTGGAGCTCAGAACTCCTCTGCGTCGAGGCGCTCGAGGCCATCCCCTGCTGCGGACCCCCCTGCCGCCGTGCCCCCCTGCTGCCCCTGCTGCCCTGCCGGCGCAGGCTCCTGCGCGTGCCAAGTACAGCAAGCGAACATGCAGGCCCCTGCCAGATGGATGAAAACAACAACTCGCCATCTCCCAACGCGCGTTGCCTCGCCTAAATTATTTTGGAGCTCAGAACTCCTCTGCGTCGAGGCGCTCGAGGCCATCCCCTGCTGCGGACCCCCCTGCCGCCGTGCCCCCCTGCTGCCCCTGCTGCCCTGCCGGCGCAGGCTCCTGCGCGTACTCGCCCTGCAGCCGCTCGAGCGTGCGCTTGCGCTCGCTCACCACCTTGGGCCCGCCACCATCACCGCCACCGCTAGCATCCGCACCCGATGCTGCTGCTGCGCCGTCCCCTCCGCCCCCGGCAACCGGCAGCTCATCGCCGTCGCCCGTCAGGTCCAGCACTTCTGGCTCCTCCCACGCCCCTCCCGCCGCCGCGCCCTGCGCCCCTCCCACCGCTGCCCCCTGTGCCCCAGCGCGAGCACCAGCACCACCGGCATCGTCCTCGTAATTGCTCCTCAGCCGCAGTCGCACGCGCATCGCCTGCAGCAGGCAGGGAGAGAGGGGGGGGGGGAGTTGCGGGTCAGGCCGTCAGCCCTAGCAGAATATGGGGAAAATTATTACACGGGTGACATGTATATATATATATACTCGGGGGTGAAATCATTCCACGAGTGAAATTATGCCACTTTGAACTCAACCTCCCCAGATCTCACTCAGTACTAGTACTGGGTTCCTGAGACAGGCGGGGATGGTCCCAGAAAGCTACTATTTCTCAGGCCTTTCCCAGGCCTTTCCAGTGGTATATTTGGTTTGGCAACGAGGGGTCTGGACCATGCCTCCTAACAAAAAAATGATTTTCAACGTGTCATAATTTGACCCACATCCTCCTCAGGCTTGCTGCAACGCACGCACGGACTGACTGTCACAGGGTACTCATGAGTGCAAAGAGTACGCGGACGTGTGCAGAGCACTCGGGCAGGCTTGATGATGATGATGGATTTTACAGTCGCGTGTGACGCACCCAACAGGCGGCGTATTCGACCTTGCTCGGCGTATCGCGCCCGAGCGCTACAGACAGCTCGATGGCGACGAGTTTTCAATCCACTTCTGACGGGCACACACGTCTACGGTTCCGAAGCTCGAGCAGGACTATTTTTGAGAGCAGTACTGAAGACCTGCCAAAAAGACTTGCCTGCAGCAGCTGCAGCCACGCGGACGCCGCCTCGTGGCGCCGCCTCGCCGCCGCCGCCGAGTGCTTGCGCTCCTCACGCTCCAAGTACTCGCTGAGCACCGTCTCCTGAAACTCCTGTGTGTGTGTGTGGGGGGGGGGGGGGGTAGGGTTTGGGGTTTTGAGGACAAGTTCAGACAAGTTTGGGTTTTGGCGCCCAAAGCTGGGGTAAAGGGCAGGTGAAGGGCTGAAGTTTGAAGGACTGCTGATGCCTCGCGTGCTGCCGCTCCCCGCGCTCCAGATACTTGCTGAGCACCGTCTCTTGGAACTCCTGTGTGTGTGTGGGGGCTAGGGTTTAGTGTTTCGAGGATTTAGAAAAGTTGGAGTGTTGCGGCCCAAAGCTTGGGGTAAAGGGCCGGTGAAGGGCTGAAGGCTGGAGGACTGCTGCTGCCTCGCGTGCTGCCGCTCCTCACGCTCCAGTTATCGCTCAGCACCGTCTCCTGGAACTCCTGTGTGCGTGTGTGTGTGAGGGGGGGGGGTAGGGTTTGGGGTTCATAATTGAGATAAAAAAAAATACTTTTGGGGCCCTGAGCTTGGGGTAGAGGGCAGGTGAAGGGCTCAAGGCTGAAGACTGCTTCTTCCCACGTGCTGCCGCTCCTCGCGCTCCAGGTAATAGCTCAGCACCGCCTCCTGGAACTCCTGTGTGCGTGTGGTAAGGTTTGGGGTTGAGGATTTTAAAAAGTTGAAATTTTGGCGCCCAAAGCTTGGGGTAAAGGGCAGGTGAAGGGCTGAAGGCTGAAGGAATGCCACCGTCGCCGCGTGCTGCCGCTCCTCACGCCCCAAGCACTCGCTGAGCACCGTCTCTTGGAACACCTGTGTGGGAGGGTTTAGGGTTTGGGGTTCAGGTCAGGTGAGTTTAGAAATAGTTTAGAAAAGCTGCAGTTTTGGGGGGCCCAAAGCTTGGGGTACAGGGCTCAAGGCTGAAGGACTGCTGCTGCCGCCGCGTGCTTGCGCTCCAAGTACTCGCTGAGCACCGTCTCCTGGAACTCCTGTGTGTGTGTTGGGAAGGGGGTTTGGGGTTTGGGGTCTGGGGAACTCATAAAAAGTGAGTTCATTTTTGGCGCCCAAAGCTTGGGGTAAAGGGCAGGTGAAGGGCTGAAGGCTGGAGGACTGCTGCTGCCTCGCGTGCTGCCGCTCCTCACGCTCCAGGTAATTGCTCAGCACCGTCTGTTGGAACTCCTGCGGGTAGGAGGCTAGGGTTTGGGGTTCAGGGTTTAGGTAGCGTTCTCACCTCCCAGGGCTGATCTGCATCACAGATGAACTCTGGGAAGAGGAATGGGAAGCAGGACAAATGTGCCTCGCGCACGCCGCCACCGTCAGCTCGAATCCCACCCGCACACGCACACACACGCGCATACGCGCGAGCACAACACACACACACACACAGAAAGAGAGAGGTTGCCGTTCACTAGAAAGAAAGTAACCCCTACCTTGCACACGACGACGCTGTCAAATCTTCATCAGCTTGCGCCCCGCCGTCAGCTCAAAGCCCACACGTACGCAAACGCTCGAACAGAGAGAGAAATGAAGAGAGAGAGAGGTGAAAAGAGATATAGAGCGAGAGGGATGGAGAGATCGTCACAAAGCAACTCTGTACACGTACGCACACGCTCGGACAGAGAGACAAATGAAAAGAGAGAAATGGAGAGACAGAGAAAAATGAAGAGAGAGAGGTGAAGAGAGAGAGAGGGATAGCGAGCAAGAGGGAGGGAGAAATCATCACAGGGCAACTCTGACACACGCACGTACCTCGCACAACACGACGCCATTAATCTTCAGGAGCATGCGTCCCGCCGTCAGCTCACAGCCCACCAACACACGCACACGCACACGCACACACACACACACACGCACACACACACACACACACACACACACACACACACACACATCAAGATATGTATAGAGAGAGAGGGAGAGATAGCGAGAGGTAGGCACATACCTTACACACGACGACGCCGTCAATCTTCGGCAGCATGCGTCCCGCTGTAAGCTCACATCCCACCAGCGCAAGCACCCGCCCATCCACCCACCCACCCAGAGATATAAAAAACCAACTCGAGAGAAAACAAAACATGTACCTCGCACACGACGACGCCGTCAATCTTTGGAAGCATGCGTCCCGCCGTCAGCTCGAATCCCATAAGCGCGGGCGCAAAGTCAACGCCCAGGTCTCTGCACACCATCCAGATGCCTGGGAACCCGCCCAGGTGGACCGTGCCTTCTGGCAGGGCCTTGAGCAGCGGAGGCACCTGTAAGAATGGGGGTTCGTGGTGGCACATGATTTCCAACGGGTGGGGATATTCATGGAGCGAGGAGTCGTTGCCTGGAGGGTTGGTTTGGGGATCCACCCAGGGACATCGTGCCTTCTGGCAGCGCCTTGAGCAGCGGAGGCACCTGTAGGAACGGGGGTTCGTGGTGAGACGTGATTTCCAACGAGTGGGGATTCAAAGCTCTCCTTTTTGCTCTGGGACTACACGTTGGCAGGCAGCCGGCTGGTGGCTACCGCCCCTCACAAGTAATTGTTAGGGCCAGAACTGGACTTGGGTCTAGGCGGTGGTACTAGGACTAGAAGGTAGTCTTCGCTGGAAAGCCGATGTAACTGTAACTGTAACTGAAACTGGGGATTCACGGTGCGAGGAGTCGTTGTCTGGAGGGTTGGTGGGTTTCCGGATCCACCCAGGTGGACCGTGCCTTCTGGCAGCGCCTTGAGCAGCGGGGGCACCTGCGATGGTGGTGGTGCGTGTGTGTGAGTGGGTGGGTGGGGGTTGGGTGGGGTGGAAGTGTGTGTGTGTGGTGGTGGTGGGGGGGGGAGGTGGTGGTTGGGGGGTAGCGAAAGGAGGCTGTTGCGGGACCAGCGGGGCCTGCAGCCCGCGCAGCTCGCCGTTCGGGGCGGTGGCGGAGCCGAGGCCGCCACTGGGGCCACCTGATGATGATGATGATGGATGTTGCGGTCGCGTGTGACGTGCCTGCAGGCAGCGTAGTCGACCTTGCTCGGCGTGCAACGCCCGAGCGCTACAGACGGGTGGCTGGCTGGTGGTGGTGGTGGTGGGGCGAGTGGGTCAGGGCTAGACCTAGACAGGGCACTCGGCCCCCAGATCTGACTCCTCCCCGTGGGGGCACGGCCTTTTTCTGAAGGAACGGGTGTTCGTGGTTGGAGGGGGATTTCAACGGGTACCGTCAATCATTGGCGCGAGGTTGGATGGTTGGTTGGTTTGGGGGCCGGGGCTCGTCATGATGGCCACGCTGCTTGGGTAGGGCAGGGTAGGGCAGGGCAGGGCAGGGCAAGGCAAGGCAGGGCAGGGCAAGAAGGTAAAAAAACATGGTGGGCGGGGTCACCATCCGTCACCTCTACATCGCCGCGCGAGTTCCTGGGCACCGTCCGCCGACCCCTAAACCAGAAACTCTGAACCCCCAAACCCCTGCTAATAAAACCCTCCTAACGTCTCACCTCCATACCGGGTACACGCATCCGAACACTTAAATCGTACTACAGTCTCAACTCCATCCCTACTCAGGTCTCAACCCAGAAGTCTCACCTTGCTATCATCGCGCGAGTTCCATGGCACGCGCTCGCTACCCTTGGACCAGAAACCCTCCCCGCCCCCACCAAACCCTAAATCCCTGCTAAAACCTGTAAGTCTCACCATCGCCGCGTGCTGACCTGGACACGGCCCTCCACCCTGAATCCGAAACTGACAACCCCAACATACCGTAGTCACGCTTTGCCTTTGCGGGGGTCCACTAAAGGGGTCTCTTTATTTGGAATTTTAGGCCTTTGCAGGGCGTTTTCCGACTTAATTTCGACTTTGCGCTGCTTTTGCGGCGGCTTTTTGCAGGTCTGTAGAGTAGATCCGGGTTCGAATCGCGCCAGGGGATGTTTTTAAACCTTTGCGGGGCGTTTTCGGACTTAATTTCACGTTTACGGAGCCTTGGCGGGGAATTTTAGACTTAATTAGGCGCAACGCTAAAGCGTGACTACGGTAAAGCCAACATAAACCCAACCCAACAACGCAACATAACCCCTGAACCCTGACGACCCTTACCCTGAAACTCTTCAGGGAGCAGGAACCCTGAATCTCACAAAAACCCCAAAGCCTAAGGCGCCTCGAACCTAAAGCATGTCACCTCGACATCGCCGCGTGAGTTTCTTGGCACCCGCCCGCCGATCGCAACTGGCCGCTTCCAAGGGTCCGTCTGCCATTCGCCGTAGAGGCTGACCTGCGCGTGTGCATGTGTGTGTGTATCAGGGGTTTCCTTCCCGATCGGAAAACGAAAAAATATGTGCTGTTTCTGTGACTGTTACTGTTACGGTAGGGCACCCCATAGCATGAACCCCACAACCCCAAACCTGAATCCTACCAGCGCTGACCTGCGGCACGTCGCCACCGCCCGCCGCCGCCGCGCCAAACTCCTCAGGCCAGGAAAAGGCACCTCCACCCTTGAACTCGAAACCCGCAAGAGCTCTCAACCCTAAGGGCACCCTAGAGCACCCCATGGGCACCCTAGGGAACCCTAAACCCCAAACCCTAAGCCCTAAACCCTAAACCTTAAACCCCAAATCCTAGGGCACCCCAAACCGTGAACCCCACAACCCCAAACCTGAACCCTACCAGCGCTGACCTGTGGCACGTCGCAACCGCCCGCCGCCACAGCTCCAAACTCCTCGGCCATGTCGTCGTCGCCGTCGCCGCGTGAACCGCCTGTCAGCATGCAGTAACAGTAACAGTAACACGGGGTTTCCAGCTAAGCAGGCTACTCTTCAACTAGAGACACCCGCCGATACTCCGGCACACTTAAGTACTAGAGTACCGCCGGCTCCCGGCCGATAGACTACCGCTCCCGCCGGCTAGACTACCCCAAACAGCGGTCTCTGAGAGACATGTCTGGCAAGGAGCATATAGGAGAGGACCTTCCTCAGGGTCACAGTAGTGGCCTTGTGGCCAGTCAAGCCGGCAGAGCCGACTGGCGCTGACTGGAACGGTCCCCGCCTGGCAGTGCATGGCTGTCCAGCTCTCGTTTGCATGGGACTCAGCCGGCGCCCCATGCCTCATGCATGGCCAGGTCCCACCCTCCAGGGGTGCATGGACGACAGAGTCAGCATGCATGACAAGTGAACAGAGGCACCAAGGCACCATCAGGGTTGGGCGTCAAGGCGCCATCAGGGTTGCATGCCAAGTGATGGAGGTGGATGGAGGCACAATCCGGGTTTAGGGCGTGTGCCGCCGTGCATCCGGCCACCGCATGCGTGCACAAGCATGGTGATTTGATGCACACCGCACGCAGCACACAGCACACAGCACACAGCACACGGCACACACAATTGATGCACACACGCACACACACCCACACGCATTCACACGTACACACACCCACACGCACACACCCCCACACCTACCCACCCACCAACCCACCCACGCAACCACTCACGCAACCACCCACACAAACACACAAACACTCACACCCACCCACCCACCCACCCGCACCCGCACACACAAACACACCCGAGGGCCCTGCGCCGCCAAAGCGCTACACACACACACACACCTACCCCCCCCCCCACACACACACCTGCACCACTCGTGCGCCCACCCCCACCGCGCGCACCGCCACTCGAAGGCCCCGCGCCACTAAGCGTGCGCCTGCCGCCGTCGTAACTGCCGCCTCCTGGAAATGGGAGCGGGAGTGAGATTTAAGTGAGGTTTTGGGTTAAGATTGACGGGTTTCTAAACCCGTAAGGGATTGAAAGTCGAGGGTTCAGGGCACTGCATCCACCAAAGCGCCTGCCGCCGCCCCGGCCGCCTTCTCCCGGTGACTTGGGTCGGATAGTGAGAGAGAGATTGTGAGAGAGAGAGAGAGAGATCGTGGGAGGGCGAGATCGTGTGAGCGAGAGAGAGGTCGTGAGAGAAAGATCGTGGGAGATCGTAGAAGATGGTAGGAGAGGAAGATCGTGAGAGAGAGAGGTCGTGAGTGTGGGTGAGCGTGAGAGTGGGTGCGTGTGAGTGCAAGTGAGCGTGCGAGTGGGCGTGCGCGTAAGATAAGAGTGAGGTGAGAGTAAAGAGGGAGGGTCTGGTAGCCGTCGCACAATAGCTCTCCTCTTTGCTCTGGGACTACACGTTGGCAGGCAGCCGGCTGGTGGCTACCACCCCTCACAAGTAATTGTTAGGGCCAGAACCGGACTTGGGTCTAGGCGGTGGTACTAGGACTAGAGGTAGTCTTTGCTGGAAAGCCGATGTAACTGTAACTGTCTGGTAGCCAGCCTCACGAGGCAGCTTGCTCAATCCCACGCCCCGAGGATGCGCACTGTACACTGTAAACTGTGAATTGTCAAAAGTAAACTGTGAACTGTGAACTGTAAACTGTAAACTGTACACTGCACACTGCATACTGTAAATTGTAAACTGCAAACTGTAAATGTACCCACCAAAGCGCCCGCCACCGCCCCGTCCGCCCTCTCCGGGTGGCTTCGGGACCTTGCGCTTTGCGACCGTCTTGTGTGGCGTGACTAGCTCGTCTGCACGTGTGTGTGTGTTGTGTGTGTGTGTGTGTGTGTGCATGGACATGAAAGCTTAGGATTTGCGACGCTCTTCTGCAGTGTGTCCAGCTCGTCTGCGTGTGTGTGGTCGATTTAACATTATGTCGGACGCCTATGTTAGCATATTGGACCATGTGTGTGTGTGTGTGTGTGTGACTGTCTCCCTCTCTCCCTCTCCCCCTCTCCCCCTCTCCCCCTCTCCCCTCCTCCACTCTCCCCTCTCTCCCTCTCTCCCTCTCTCTTCTCCACTCCCTCTCTCCCTCTCTCCCTCTCTCCCTCTCTCCCTCTCTCCCTCTCTCCCTCTCTCCCTCTCTCTCGCCTGCCTGCACTTCCCTGCCCTCGCGCCGCCAGTGCTCTGCTGTGTGCAGCCTCGCCACCACAAACCCTAAGCACAAACCCCTGAACTGCCCTGAACCCTCAACATCAACGCAAAACTCTACCCGACCCGACCCCGACCCGACCCCGACCCGACCCTAATCCCGACCCGACCCGACCCCGACCCGACCCCGACCCTGACCCCGACCCGACCCCGACCCCAACCCCGACCCCGACCCGACCCCGACCCCCTACCCGACCCCCTACCCCTTAACCCTAACCTTCAAGGTGCTCGGGCCATACGCGCCGAGCACGGTCTTACACCGCTTTAGAAGTGTCCCTGACTGCAACATCCATCATCAACCTATAACCCCAAACTCAGCTCACCTTCCCGCACCTCCCTGCCCTCGCGCCACCACCGGTCCGACGTGCAAAGCCCCTGGGCCCTACTTAGCATAACAGTCTAAACCCCAGACACCTTAGGTTTACCCTTCAACCCAATCTAACACAGATTGAAATAGCCATCAAACCCCAACCCCTTACTGCCTCTCACCTTACCGCATCTCCCGGTCCTCGCGCCTCAAGCGAAGTTCAGTGTGCAGCCCCTCCACCCAAACCCTTAGCCTCACACCCTAGCTAGACCCCCAACTCCTAAACCCTAAACCTCAGACCTTCAAACCTGAACCCCAACCTCTAAACCCTGAAACCCCCACCGCTCTCTCCCTCTCTCCTCGCCTGACCGCACCTCCCGGCCCTCGCGCCCGACCCCTGAACCGTAAACCTCCCTCACCCCCCACCCCCCCACCCCCCACACCACAATTTCAGCACGTGTATACGGCACAGCAGCCCCCATATCCATATCACTCCCTCTGTCTGTCCCACCTTCCCGCACCTGCCTGCCCTCGCGCCTCCAGCGGTCCGCGGTGTGCAGCCTAACGCTTATCCATACCCTAAACCTTGCACCCTAAACCCTCAAACCCAACTCACCCCACCCCCAACACCTTACTCACCTCACCCCCAAACCCTAAAATCTATCCGAAACCCCGACCGCTCACCTTCCCGCACCTCCCGGCCCTCGCGCCTCCAGCGGTCTGCGGTGTGCAGCCCTGCCAGCACGTCGCGTGAGTAGATCGGCTCGCCCTTGTGGGTACCAAGCAAAACCGAGTCTGGGCGGATAGCCTGTGTGCATGTGTGTGTGTGTGTGCGAGTGGAGGGAGCTGGGGGCGTGTGTGTCTGTGTGTCTGTGTGTCTGTGTGTGTGTGCGTGTGTGTGCGCTCGGGCAGATGGGCTTGTCTTTTGTGTGTGCCAAGCAACATTGTGTCGGGGCGAATCGCCTGTGAGTGTGAGTGTGTGTGTGTGTGTGCGAGTGGGAGGAGGTGTGTGTGTCTGTGTGTGTGCATGTGTGTATGTGTGTCTGTGTGGGTGAATGGGTTCTCCCTTTGTGTGTGCCAAGCAGCACCGTGTCTGGTCGAATCGACTGCGCACGCAAGTTTGTGTGGGTGGGTGGGGGAGGGGAGGGGCGTGTGTGTGTGCGCGTCCGTGTGTGGTGGTGGTGTGTGGGGGGGGGGGCGTGTGTGTGTGTCGGGGGGCGAGCGCGTGTGCGGGTGTGGGGCTTGGGTCCAGGTTGTTTGAAGGTATTTATAAACCTTCGGCACGGGGAGGGGGGGGGGCAGAAAATAATATGCTGGAACACATAGTACACATAAATTTGACCACCCTCCCCCCCCCCATCTTACAAAATACGCCATGCATGGCGCCGGGACCAATGCGCATGGCTTCCTTACAGTGAGGGCTGTCCATCGCAATGAATAACTCGCCGGCAGATGGCCGAAATCACCCCCAAAATCTAGCCATTACATGGCTTAGTCGGCGGGCACCAAGGAGTGTGGACCCTCCAGTTCACAGTTTCCAGGCAAATTCAGGGTTGTCTCTCCTGAGGTGTTTTGCTGTGGACCCCCCCCCCCTACCCCCCCACCCCACCCCAACTTCCAGCCGTCATATCTCGGCCCCCAGGTGTCCAAATTCAGAGAATCGGATGGTCTGGGAACAGTCACAGCAAGGAGACAAGATTCCAGCTTGTGGTCCATTTCTCGTGTTTTCTGCCCCCCCCCCCTTGTTAAAACCCATTAGGCAACCCCTTTGGGTAACAGAGATGTGCACTCACCTCATACTTGCTGATGTGGCGCTTGAGCACGGACACCGGGTGCCACCGGAAGCCCTCGATTGAGCTTGGCAGGCTGGGCTAAGGTCGAGGTTTTGGGGGGCTGTGGTTTCCAAGGGCTTGACAACTCTTTGGGGTTATCAGAGATCTGCACCCACCTTACTCGGTGATGTGGCGCTTGAGCACGAAGAGCAGGTGCGACCTTAACCCCCCTCGATCAAGCTTGGCATATTGGGCTTTTGTTGAGGGTCCAGCGTCAACATTTTAGGGCTTGACTCTTTGGGTGTGATTTTGAGGCAACAGAGATCGACACCCACCTCGTACTTGCTGACACGGCGCTTGAGCACGAACAGCGGATGCGACCAGAACCCCTCTCGATCGAGCTTGGCTGGGTTGGGCCAGCGTTCAGGGTTCCCAGTTTTTTTTAGGTCTTGACCCTTTGGGTGTGATCTCTGGGTAACAGAGGTCAACACCCACCCACCTCAAACTTGCTGATGCGGTGCTTGAGCAAAAATAGCGAATGCGACCAGAACCCCTCTTGATTGAGTTCGGCATATTGGGTTGTGGTTTAGGGTTTAGGGTTTAGGGTTTAGGGTTTAGGGTTTAGCGCTTGTAATCCTAAAAGGGTTAATAATAAACAAAAGAGGTTTCAGAAAGAGGTTTCTTAGAAGAAGAAAAATGACTTGCTGACGCGGCGCTTGAGCACGCACAGCGGTGGGTGCGACCGGAACCCTCCTCAATAGAGCTCCGCAAGTTGTTTTGTTCTTGTTTTCAATCTTGAATTAAACTCCTTTGGGCAACAGAGATCGATACCCGTGTCGATACCCACCTCATACTTGCTGATGTGGCGCTTGAGCACAAACAGCGGATGCGACCGGAAGCCCTCGATCGAGCTCGGCAGGTTGGACACCGCGCTCGCCGCGCGCTGCTTCAGCTCTGCGTCTTCGCGCCGCGCGCGCATCAGGGCGCCGTCAGGGGAGGGCGCCGGCTCAGTGCCGGCTCTGAAAACGGGTTTGGGATGTAAAGGAGGTTAGGGCGCCGCGCGTGCACCAGAGTGCCGCTGTCGAGGGCGGGCGCGGGCTCAGCGGCGGCTCTGAAAACGGCGTCAGGATGGATGGGAGGGGTTAGGGCGCCGCGCGCGCACCAGAGTAGGGCGGGCGCGGGCTCAGCGGCGGCTCTGCGGACGGGGTCGGGATGGATGGGAGGTTGCGGCGCCGCGCGCGCACCAGAGTAGGGCGGGTGCGGGCTCAGTGGCGGCTCTGAAAACGGGTTTGGGATGGATGAGAGGTTAGGGCACCGCGCGCGCACCAGAGTAGGGCGGGCGCGGGCTCGGCGGCGGCTCTGCGGACGGGGTCGGGATGGATGGGAGGTTGGGGCGCCGCGCGCGCACCAGAGTAGGGCGGGTGCGGGCTCAGTGGCGGCTCTGAAAGCGGGTTTGGGATGGATGAGAGGTTAGGGCGCCGCGCACGCACCAGAGTAGGGCGGGCGCGAACTCAGGGGCGGCCCTGCAAATGGGGCTAGGATGGATGGGAGGTGAGGGCGCCGCGCGCGCACCAGAGTAGGGCGGGTGGAGCTCAGCGACGGCCCTGCGGACGGGGTCGGGATGGATGGGAGGTATGGGCGCCGCGCGTGCACCAGGGTGCCGCTGTCAGGGGAGGGCGCTGGCTCGGCGGCGGCCCTGCAGACAGGTTCGGGATCGATGGGAGGTGAGGGCGCCGCGCGCGTACCAGAGTAGGGCGAGCGCCGGCTTTTCGGCGGCTCTGAAAACGAGGTCGGGATGGATGGGAGGTTCGGGCGCCGCGCGCGCGCACCAGAGTGCCGCTGTCAAGGGAGGGCGCGGGCTCAGCGGCGGCCCTGTGGACGGGGTCGGGATGGATGGGAGGTGAGGGCGCGCACGTGCACCAGAGTGCCGCCGTCGGGGGCTGGCGCAGGCTCGACGACGGCCCTGCGGGCAGGAACGGGATGGATGGGAGGTTAGGGCGCCGCGCGCACACCAGAATCGGGCGGGCGCAAGCTCGGCGGCGGCTCTGCAAACGGGGCTGGGATGGATGGGAGGTTGGGGCGCCGCGCGCACACCAGAGTAGGGCGGGCGCGGGCTCAGCAGCGGCCCTGCGGACGGGGCCGGGGTTGCGAGGTTTACCGCCAGGGGCGCTGCTAGCGCGTGCCCTGCGAGGGCGGTGCTAGCCCTGTTCTGTCCTGCCCTGTACTGTGCTGTCTTGCCCTGCCCTGCCCTGCCCCGCCCCGCCTTGGGCCAGA
Organism: Chlamydomonas sp. UWO 241; assembly: GCA_016618255.1. Classification (NCBI taxonomy): domain Eukaryota; kingdom Viridiplantae; phylum Chlorophyta; class Chlorophyceae; order Chlamydomonadales; family Chlamydomonadaceae; genus Chlamydomonas; species Chlamydomonas priscui. The sequence continues at coordinate 90,491 of VFSX01000460.1, forward strand.
ACCCTGAAGCCTGGACTTGGGGCCTGGACTTGGGTCTTCTAGGCGGTGGTACTATGACTAGAAGATGCCTTTGCTGAGACGCCGCTATGACTGCTACGACCCTGCCCCGGGGGGGGGGGGGCGCTGCCAGGGGCGCTGCAGTTCCCCCCCCCCCCCCCCCCACACACACACCCAAACCTTGCGCGCGCGCCCGCGCCGCCGCTGCCGCCCACGCCGCTCCCTCCAGCGTCGTTGGTGATAAGCCGCTTTTACTGCTACCGCCCTGCATGGGGGGGTGGGCGCTGCAGTTCCGCCTCTCCCCCACACAACCACACCCACACCTTGCGCGCGCGCCCGTGTCGCCGCTCCCGCCCGCGCCGCTCCAACCAGCGCCGCCGCTGCCGTCTGCGCCACTCCCTCCAGCGCCGCTCTCGCTCGCGCCGCTCCTGCCACGTCTGCTTGCGCCGGCTGCTGCTGCGCAGTGTGCAGGTGTGCGTGCGCGTGTGTGTGTGCGTGCGTGTGCGTGTGCGTGTGTACGTGTGCGGGTGCAGGGGTGCGTGCCCGGGTGGTCGATTTTGCTGGTTGCTGTGATCGCTCTAATCAGCGGCGTGCATATACGTGTGCGTGCACACCCCGGGACCGAGGCATGCAGGCGACACCGCCACATCAGCCCGCTGTGTCCACCTGCCACAGTCAACAGCCACGTGCGAACGTGTGGTCGATTTTCAGTCCGCTGGACGCCTTTGCTGGCGTATTAGAGCACAGAACAGGCCGACAGTGTGCGTATACGATGTGTGCGTGCGGACCCTGGGGCCGAAGCGTGCATCAGTGACCCCTGGGAGGGATTTGAGGAATGATTCATTTCCCTGCTCGAGTGACGTTGACCGCTCGTGCCAGGCGCGATACCTAGAGTGGGTGCTCACACAACGCACGCCGCCGTGCCGCTCTCAGCGAGAGCTTTCGAAAGCAACCCTCCATGCCCTCTCGCACCAAGCGTGGGGTGATTCTCTGGGGAATGAGAAACCTGGTCTCGAGCGATATACAGCTTGCGAAGGGATCACTGGCGTGCATGCAACACCTGCGTCAGCAGTCACCCGTAGCCATCCCAACCGCCACCCCCACAAACCGGAGGCGCGCGCGCCGCCCGCGCGCCACCGTCAAACTGCCACACAACCACTCAACAACCTCCCAACAACCATCCAACAAACCTCCCAACAACCTCCCAGATACCTCTCAACAGACCCGAGGCGCGCGCCACCACCCGAGCCAGCGGCGGCCGCGCCATCAGCCTCCCAACAGCCTCCCAACAACCTGCCACATAACCTCCCAAAAACCTTCCAGCAAACTCACAACAACAACCCAACAACCACTTGACAACGTCCGAACGCGTTTCGCAACAAACCCGAGGCGCGCGCGCCGCCAGCGCGCCCGCGTCAAACTGCCACACAACCACCCAACAACCTCCAAGCAACCTCCCAAGCAACCTCCCAACAACCTCCCAACAACCACCCAACAACCTCCCAACACCTTTCACAACAAACCTGAGGCGCGCGTGCCGCCCGCGCGCCAGCGTCAGCCTTCTATACAACCACCCACCAACCACCCAACAACCTCCCGACAACCTCCTGACAACCTCCCACCAACCTCCCAACAACCACCCACCAACCTCCCAACAACCTCCCAACAACGTCCCAACAACCTCCCAACACACCTGGAGCACGCGTCGAGCCAGCAGCGGCCGCGCCGTCCGCTCCGCCGAGCCACGTCATCGCCGCGTCCCACCACTTGGTGTCGCGCCATCTGGGCAGGGACACTATGCCGCCCGTGACGTAGCGGTGGGTCACGTCCTATGGGATTAGGGGGGGGGTCGATGGTTGATTAAGATACGGTGGTGGTCTGTCCAGTTGCCTCGTGGCTCATGGCCGTACCACTTGTGCAGGGACACTTGTGCAGGGACACTATGCCGCCCGCGACGTAGCGGTGGGTCACGTCCTAGATGAGATGGGGGGTGGGGGGGGCGAGGGTTGGCTAAGAGGCGGTGGTACCGGTGGTCTGTTCAGCTGCCTCGTGCCACTTGTGCAGGGACAGCAAGGCAGTGGTGGGTCACGTCGCGGTGGGTCACGCCCTGTGGGTGCGTGGGAGGGGGAAGAAGAGTGTTGCCATCCACTGCCGACTGGCACAGTTGAGGGAAGGGGGGTCAAAGCTCGACACCAAGTGGTGGGATGCGATCAAGTGGCTCGGCGGAGCGGACGGCGCGGCCGCTGCTGGCTCAGGACGCGCTTCAGTGCAACAATGTAACATGCCACCGGTGCGTCCCCTCCCTGCCTGATCACTCGCGCCCACTCGATCGCCACCCCCTTGTGTGCCCATACCTTGACGCCCCGCCCCAGCAGCGAACAGCCGCCGCGCCGGCCGCTGCAATCGCTGCCGCCGCTGGCCCCGCTAGTCCCGCCCCACAGCGCCCCCCCCACCCCCCCCACACACAACGTAAGCCAAAGGCTGCATCCCCTCCCTGCCTTATGGCTCACACCCACTCGATCCCCACCCCCCTGTGTGCCCATACCTTGCCCCGCCCCAGCGGCGAACAGCCGCCGCGCCGACCGCTGCAATCGCTCCCCCCGCTGCCGCCGCTCTGCTCGCCCCCCAGCGGGTCTGCTGCAACAATGTACGCCACCGGCTGCATCACCTGCCTGCCTAATGACTTGCACCCACTCGACCCGCCCTTTGTGCCCTACCTTCAGGCCCCGCCCCAGCGGCGAACAGCCGCCGCCCCTGCCGCTGCAATCGCTGCCGCCGCTGGCCACGCCCCCCAGCGGCTCTGCAGCAACAATGTACGCCACAGGGTGTCTCCGCTGCGTCGCGGACGCCACGCTGTCGGGCTTGTCGACCAGGCCGTTGACGACGTCGACGTGCACCCAGCGCCCGTGCTCCGCGCTGCCGCAGTACACCTGCGTTTTTTGTAATTTTTGGGGGGGTTGTTAGTTTGTTAGTCTGTTGCTTGTTACTTGTTAGTTTGTAAGTTTGCAACTTTGTTAGTTTGTTAGTTTGTTAGTTTGTTAGTTTGTTAGTTTGTTAATTTGGTAGTTTGGTAGTTTGGTAGTGTCGACCAGGCCGTTGACGACATCAACGTGCACCCAGCGCCTGTGCTCCGCGCTGCCGCAGTACATTTGGGTATGTTGGTGGCTGTGGTGTTGGTTGCGTGTTGGTTGTGGTGTCGGTTGTGTGTCGGTTGTGGCGTTGGTTGTGGTGTTGGTTGCGTGTCGGTTGTGTGTTGGTTGTGTCTTATTGACCCAGGTCGTTGAAGGCGTCCACGTGCACCCAGCGGCCGTGCTGTGCGCTGCCGCAGTACATTTAGGTGGTGGTGTGCAAGTGCGTGGGTGTACGTGGGTGGGGCAAACAGCACAGCACAGCACAGCACAGCAGCAGCAGCAGCAGCAGCAGCAGCAGCAGCAGCGCCCTCCCTATGTACCCCCCTCCCTTGCACACACACCCTGCATCCGTGCATGCACGACCCCCCGCATCCGCACAGAAACACACCTCTGCCCACGTCTCTGGCGTGGCGCCCGCCCGGCTGCCCGGCGCCTCTGCCCCTCCCCATGCACCCTCCCCCAGCATCCGTGCATGCACGACCCCCGCATCCGCACAGAAGCGCACCTCGGCCCACGTCTCTGGCGTGACGCCCGCCCGGCTGCCCGACGCCACGCCCGGCGCCCCGCCTAGCGCCTCGGCCCACAGCTGCGAGCTGCTGCTGCTCCTGCCGCAGAGCACATGAGTCAAGTCAGAGCAGACCAGTGATTTTGTTTTTGCCATTTTGGGGCCATTGGGGGCCATTTGGCCCCCAAACAATTAGGTCGATTGTCAACTTTGGGGGCCATGGGGCGGGCCCATTGAGTTCGTGTGTGGCAAAGTGTGGCACAGTGTGGGGCTTTGGAGGCACCTGCGCACTGGTGAACTCTAAGTCCGCTGTCAGAGCAGTCAACGGTACGTTGGTCCGCGCGCCGGCTGGCCTACAAAAAAGAACTACAAAAGTTGGGAAAAAATCACTGGAGCGGATCATGGCACATCAGAGGCCACATCAGAGGCGATACCTGTGCACAACAGAGCCATATGAGAGCGCATCGGAGGCCATTATATGAGCGCATCAGAGCACATCAGAGCACACCAGAGGCTCCATCGGAGCGCGTTCGAGCACATCAGAGGCCACATCAGAGGCGATATCAGAGCGGATCAGGGCACATAAGATGCCACATCAGTGTACACCAGAGCCATATGAGGCCACATCAGAGGCATATCAGAGCGCATTCGAGCATACATCCAGGGCCACATCAGATGTCGCGTCAGAGCGCACCAGAGCCCCACCGCACACTCTCTCCTCGCCCCCCTCTCACCTGCCACCGCCCTTGCCTCCCGGCCGCCCCAGCAGATCTGCGCGCGCCTTTGATCCTCTCGCCGCCAGACCCTCCTTCCCCCGCCCGCCCCCTACTGCCCCCGCAGCGCTCGTGGACGCAGCCAGCAGCCGGCTGCGCTGCTCCTGCTCACGCTCCCGCGCCTCCGCTTCCGCCGCGGTCGCCATCATCACCGCGGCGAGCTCGCGCTCAAGCTCGTCGTCGCCGCGGTTGGCGCGCGCGGGGGCGGGGCCAGCAGCAGCAGCGGCGGCGGCGACAGCAGCGGCGACAGCAGCAGCGGCGGCAGCGGCGGCAGCAGCGGCAGCAGCGGCAGCGGCAGCAGCAGGCTCGCCGCCACCTGCGCCCGTGCCAGCTGCCTTGCGCTTGCGGCCCTTGGCGCCCTTCGCCGCAGCGGCAGGCGCTGCAACCGCAGCATCAGCAGGTGCGGCAGCGGCAGCAGGCGCACCAGCATCACCGCCAGCAGCGGCAGCAGCGGCAGCGGCGGTGCCGCTGCCGCTGCCTTTGGCCGCCCCGCCCGCTGCGGCACTCCCTCCTGGCAGCAACGACGCTCCGCCGTCACCGCCGCCGGCCGCAGCCGCCTTGCCTTTGCCTTTGCCCGCGCCGCGCCCCCCTCTCGCGCCAACGCCGCCCGCCACCGCTGGCAATCTCGGCCGCTTGCTGCTGCTGCCGCCGCCGCCGCCGCCGCCCTCACCTGCGCTCCATGTGTGCAGAGTGGGTGGGGGCCCCGTGTGTGGACAGTGTGTGTGTGTGTGTGTGCGGAGTGTGTGTGTGCGGAGTGTGTGTGTGCGGAGTGTTTGTGTGTGTGCGGAGTGGGTGGGGCCCGTGTGTGCTTAGGAGTCCTAGTGCCTGCGCCCCCCGGGGTGCGTGCGCGTGGTGGGTGGGGTGGTGGTGGTGGGTGGTACTGTGCGCTGCCGCCGCCGCCGCCTTCGCCTGCGCCCTACCGGGGTGTGTGTGCGTGATGGGGTGGGGTGGTGGTGGTGGGTGGTGGTGGGCGCTCAAAAGGCTGAGGCCTCCCTAGGGAAGCGCACACCACTGCTTAAAGGATTCCACCACTAGATCCCACTCGACAGTCAAGGCCGCGTTAACGTGGAGCCCAAAGAACTCGGATATTTTTGCGTGTGAATGTTTGCATGAGTGTCCACCAGTTGCTCACTTCTTGTGGTTACTCATATGTTGCACCATCAGCTGATGCATCCTGTCGAGTTTGTCGCATGAGCACGACACAGCTCGCACCCAACCAACTCTGCCACCCCACCCCAACACGCACCTGCGCCCTGCTCCTCCTCCTGCTGCGTCTGCCTCTCCTGCTGCTTCTCCACCTCTGCCACCTTGCACTTGTGCACGAGCATCGCCGCGGGTGCACTTTCTGTCTCAGCTGCTACATACTGTCCAGTTTGTTCAACCGTCACGCGTGACCACGACACGGCTCGCACCCAACCACTCTGCCACCCCACCCCAACACGCACCTGCACCCTGCTCTGCTCCTGTTGCTTCTCCACATGTGCTCACTTTTTCTTGCACGCGAGTATTGCCGCACTTTCTGTCTCAGCTGCTACATACTGTCCATTTTGTCCAACAGTCATGCGCGACCACAACAGCTCTCTCCCAACCACTCTGCCACCCCACCCCAACACGCACCTGCACCTTGCTCCTCCTCCTGCTGCGTCTGCTTCTCCTGCTGCTTCTCCACCTCTGCCACCTTGCGCTTGTGCACGAGCATCGCCGCGGGTGCACTTTCTGTCTCAGCCGCTTCATACTGTTCAGGTTGTCCAACAAATTACGCGCGACCACGACACGGCTTGCACCCCACCACTCTGCCACCCTATCTCACGCACCTGCGCCCTGCTCCTGCTCCTGCTGCGTCTGCTTCTCCTGCTGCTTCTCCATCTCTGCCACCTTGCGCTTGTGCACGAGCATCGCCGCGCGTGCACTTTCTGTCTCAGCTACTTCATACTGCCCAGTTTGTCCAACAGTTACGCACGACCACGACACAGCTCGCACCCAACCAACTCTGCCACCCCACTCCACGCACCTGCGTCTTGCTCCTGCTCCTGCTGCTTCTGCTTCTCCTGCTGCTTGTCCACCTCTGCCACCATGCGCTTGCGCACGATCATCGCCTCACGCGCGCGCGCCTCCTGCTGGCTGCGTCGTGAAATAGCAAAGCACACGCACACCAGTGATTTTCTTTTCAGGATGTTCAGTTTATTGTACCACAGCCGGATTTTGCTTTGACCACATTGAACGTTGACCTCCCGCAGACCGTCTGCCCTCATATGTAGGTCATTTGAAAGCTCTTGACGAGCTCTGTCTGGCAGGCCTGTCAGACTACCAATCCACTGAATGAGTTCATAGGTCAAAGTTCAGCCAGAAAACAGGAACATGGCTGTGCAGAGCCGAAAAGGAAATCACTGACGCACACAAAGGGGACGGGATAGCGGCTGTTACACAAGGTTGGCGATCAAACACAACACAACGTTCCAGTATACGATGGTCAATTGTGTGATGCCAGGTCGGCGTGCGGTCCAGTGCAGAGGTTGACAAGGCAGCCGACAGGAGGGCGCAGTCAGGCAGTCAGTCAGTCAGGCAGGCAGGCAGGCAGGCAGGCAGGCAGGCAGGGCAGGGCAGGCAGACAGGCAGACAGGCAGGCAAGCGGGCTCCACCGGCACCGCCTCTAGCACACGCACCTTCGCACAAGCAGCCCCTGGCTCCGCACACACACACGCACACACACACAAACACACACACACGCACACACACACACGCACACACACACACACATACCTGACCGTCTTCAGCTCCTTTGCAGGCGTGCGCCACGGCTCCATCGGCACCGGCTCTAGGACGTGCACCGTGCGCGCGAGCAGCCCCTGGCTTCGCACAAGCGCGACAAACAGCAGGACCAGCACCTCCGGGGGCCCCGCGCGCGCGCGCAGCGCGGCCGCGGCGAGCGCGCCCGCAGGCTGCACCTGGTAGGGCGGAGGGTTGGGGAGGGTGGAGTTTGGGGGAGGTGTGGCAGGTGTGGGGTTGGGCTTTAGGGATTGCCTCTGTCTCCCTCCCTCACACACACGCACACACACACACACACACACACACACACACATGCCCACAAGGCTGTAGGGTTTTCCCCTGCGCTTCCCCCCCCCCATACCCACCCACCCACATACCCACCCACCCACCCACCCACCCAACCACCCACCCACCCACCCACATGACTCCATAGCTCCTGGCTACACGTTAAATTCGCCATCAAAGGCCAACTGAAGGCATCCGAAGGACTGTAAAATCGAGCGATTTTCCTCCTACTCACCTCCTCTGGGTCATCAGTCGCGCGCAGCTGCGTAGCAGAGGAGGGGGGGGTTTAGGGGGGAGGGGGGTCAGGGGGGGGGTGCACTGGTGGTGGTGGTTTCTGGCTCAGCGCCTGAGTCTGTTCAGTTTGTTTGCAGCCGCACGGGAGGAAGGGTTGCCTGCCTCACAGGATTCAATAGGAAGATACTACCAGGGCGGTGGTGGGGCAGGGGGGGGGGCATCCATGCAGTAAACATCATGTCGTTGCAGCCGCATGCACCGCATGAGCAGGGGGGGGGGGCACTGGGGGGAATTGGGGGCGTCAGCAAGGGGGGGGGGGGAGCCACACGCACGTGCACGCGCACGTGCACACGTGGGCCCACCAGTAACAGTTGACCATAGAAGTCCGGTCCTGGCCCTAACAACCACGCCCCCACCACGCCAAACTGCTCGCAGAGCCAATCGAGCAGCGTCTTGACGCCACGGACCGCGCGCGCGGCGTCAGTGACAGCAACAGTAACGTCTCCTATCCCTGGAACCACAGCCCAGACCCTAGAAGTCCTGGCCTTAGCAACCACGCGCGCACCACGCCAAACTGCTCGCGGAACCAGTCGAGCAGCGTCTTGACGCCGCGGACCGCGCGCGCGGCGTCAGTGACAGCAACAGTAACGTCTCCTATCCTTGGAACCACAGCCCAGACCCTAGAAGTCCTGGCCTTAGCAACCACGCGCGCACCACGCCAAACTGCTCGCGGAACCAGTCGAGCAGCGTCTTGACGCCGCGGACCGCGCGCGCGGCGTCTGCCAGGCTCGCATCCAGCATCAGGCGCTCGTCGCTGACCAGAGACAGCACCTGGGCCTGCGTGTGTGCGTGCTTGTACGCGTGTGTGAAAGGTGTGTGTGTGTGCGAGCATATGTGGGTGTGCGTGCGCGTGTGTGTGTGTGTGTGTGTGTGTGTGTGTGTGTGTGCGTGCGTGTGTGCGTGCGTGTGCGCGGGTGTGTCGAGGCGTTGCGTGCACTGGCGTGAGCGCACGCACCTGCAGCTGCTGGTCGTCCGATGCTGCGTCGAACTGTGCCACGCACGCGAGCAGACATAGCAGGTGCGCCTGGTGCAGCGCGCGGCAGTGCAGCCGCATGGCCTTGTCAACAGGCGCGCGCCGCGCCTTACCGCCGCCTGCACCGCCTGTGTTGCAATGCAGTACGAGTGTGAGTGTTTGCATGCTGGGCGCGTGCGCGCATGCATGCTGGCCATGCTGTGGTCCAGGGCACATCATGTGGCGAGTCCCCCCTCTCAGTACCGCACCAGGGTGATCAATCTCGATCTGGATGCTGTCATCCTCGAGGATGACAGCATCCAGATCCTCATCGTTCGCAGCCTCCTCGCTGCCGTGAATGGCCCATGGCTCGTCCTCCCACTGCAGGTCCTCTGCCCCCGCTTCCATTATTTCTTACAATTAATGATTCAGAGTGATGGGGGTTCTCGATGCCCTGGTTCTGCCTCGAACGCAAACACACTTGGTCACACCAAGAATTGCTTTTGCCTCGTTTGACCACTCGCACGCTTAATCGCATTGCTGCAGCATGGCGACAGGATGGGGAGGCATGAGCGGTGGCGGTAAGTGGGACTGCGCGAGCTCTCTCCCCGAGAAGGTGTCGAGGCACGCTAAAACATCAACTGACCTCTCTGATCACATCCCATCGCAGCTGGGGGTGCGTGGGGGGGCACAGCAGCTCCAGCCCCCCACGACGACGACGACCTGGATTCTCCAGCGGAGCGCCCCCAGACGACCTGGAACCCTCCCCAGCAGCCCAATGCCCCCGCGCCTGCTGGGGCCTCGACATTCCTCTCGACATTCCAGCCATCAGCCTACCAGGCCTCGACTTCCTTTCAGCCCGCAGCCTACCAGGCCCCAGTGGTGGCTCCAGGGGGTGGTGGCGAGCAGGTGCGCATGCATGGGGTGCATGGTGCTCCATGCACATGCATGTAGTAGGGCACAACCCATGCCCGGAGCCAGCTCCCTCCCTCCCACTACCTCGATTGCGCGCACGGCGATCACACCGGGACACGTGCGCCGCCATGTGCCCCCGGGTCCTACTTGCATGATGCTGCATGCATGCGTGCTGGCATTGACGTGTGTGCGCCACAGGCTCACTCACCACCCCGCTGTGCGTGCGTGTGCAACAACCGTGGCGGCACACAGTCGGCACGCCTGGCTGCGCTCAACAAGAAGGAGAAGGAACTCGAGGTCAAGGAGCTAAAACTCAAGAAGTTGGAGGCAGAACTGAAGGACGCTGGCGGGGTGCTGGTTAAGAAGAACTGGTGCGTGCGTGCACGGTGTGTGTGCGTACACGTGCCTGTGTCACCGCGCACTTGTGCAAGAAGCACACAAACTGGTGCGTGCGTGTGCGGTTTGGGTGCGTGTGCACCTGCCTGCGTCACCCTACGTGTTGACTCGGCTGCGCCGCTGTTGCCCAAGGCGGCCAGCGCCCACGACATGTTGGCCAGGGCCTGTGCCATCAGAGCTTGGGCGTGGCACTGGCCAGCAGCGCGCCCATTCAGGCATGCCGTGTTGGTACGTGCGCGACCGCAGGCCCATCTGCCTGCCGATGCTGCACCACGACATCGCGGGCGAGATCCCCGACAAGTCGAAGCGCGTGGTGCGCGAGTTCTACCTCTGCTGGTGGGCCCTCCTCTTCATTCTGTGGTACCAGTTCTTCTGCGCATCTATCGTGATGGGGTACAAGGCTGACAAGGCCGTCGCCTCCTGGTTCCTCACGCGTGAGTCTCTCGGCCAACCGCGCCCCCCCTCCCCGACCACCACCACACACGCACACGTGCGTGCCCCCCACACGCACACGCACACATCACCCTCACCTGCAAGAAGGGTACGAGAGAGAGAGAGAGAGATGGTTGCAAAGCTGCGCAAGGGCAGGCTGGTAGCCAGACTCAGATCGCTCAAGCATGTCCAGCCGCCCTCCCTTGCTATGCGCAGCTCCACCACAAACGGCGGCGGCGCTCTCTTACCTCCCACACCCAAATCGCCCCATAACCCGCCCGCCCACCCGCACGCATGCGCACCGCAGTCGTGTTCATCATCTGCGGCGTCCCGATCTCCTTCTTGACCTGGTACCGCTCGATGTACAAGGCAGCGCAGAATGACTCGACCGCTTCGTACATCTTCTTCTTCATCATGTTCCTCGTGCACTGCGGCTTCTCCATCTGGTCGACCGTTGGTGCGTGGCTGCGTAGTAGCTGCGTGGCTGCCACTCTGCCACCGCGTGTGCCTGCCTGCTGCCGGTGCCTGCCGCCCCTCGTTCTCAGACAATCCCCGTGCCCCCTCCTCGCCCTTGCAACCGCTCACCACCGTCCTGCCTGCGCGCAGCGTTCCCGGTCAGCTCGGCCAAGTGGAGCTTCTGCGGTTGGATGACTGCCATCGCCGCGTTCGACGAAGGTGAGCAGCCTGTGTTGTCTGTTCCTCCATGCTGCAACGGCAACTGCACCTGCCCTACCTGCGTGGTTTGACTCCCCCCATCCTCCCCGCCTCACTCACCCTCCACCCTGTGTGTCTGCTGCACCATGTGCGCAGGCAACTTCCCTGGCATCATCTACATAGTCGGCGCGAGCATGTGGACGATTCTGTCCCTCTACTCGCTGTGGTGCCTGAAGGACTCGTACTTCTTCTTCCGAGGCAAGGGCGGCGTGGATGAGCAGAAGAAGGCGCAGGAGGACGTGGCGATCAGCCAGTTTGCGGCGGCGCAGCAGGGCAACGGATCACAGCGGGTCTGAGTTACGGCCTGATTGATGGGGCCTTGAACACCCGGAGTACCCGGCGGTTAAATAAGTAGTTGACGACGGTGTACACAGGACTGTGGTTGGCGGTGGCGGTGGTGTTTGGGGGTAAGGGCAGGCCAAAGCGCATCCCTGTGAACCCCACCTGTGCGCACCGATAATGGATGTTAAACCAGTTTTAGCATCATCGTACTGCTAGGGGGAATGCGCCTCCAGGGGCAAGATTTGGAAGACGCAGTGTCCCCCCACACCTGGGTCATGAGGAGAGATTTTGCCCAGCTCGCGCTAGTACTGAGCAGCTACTCCTCTCTTCAATCGCTGAACACTCCCCAGTCCACGCGATCTAGCGCGCTACACCAAATTGTGTCTATCCAAGTCGCGCGCCGCCACAGCAGAGCTCCCAAAGCCCCACCATGGGCAAGCCGCCCCCCAAGCCCGGCGGCTGCCTCAAGGGCAAGAAGAAGAACTCGGGCGTGGGAGTGGACTTCAAGCGCATCAAGGCGAAGGTCGGGAAGAAGCTGAAAAAGGCGGCGAACGAGACGAACGTATCCTTTAAGTCCGCGGTCATCAACCTGCCAGCCCAGACGGTGCAGGCCGAAAAGGACGGCATCGCGGTCAACCATCAGAACCTGACGCTGTCGGTGAGGACGGGGGAGGCAGTGCAAGAGGAACGAGCCATGCAAATGCGCATGCATGCATGCAAGATTCGCATGACGCCCATGCGGCACACCGGCATGCCCCCCCCGGCAGGAGCTCCTGGTCCAGACGGGCCACTACAGTGAGAAAGCGCGCAAGGCCGCGCTCTCCGGGCTGTGCGACCTGTTCGCAAAGCACCCGCAGGAGCTGCCGCAGAACACACACGCGTTCTTCACCAAGGCGAGTGTGTTAGAGAGGAGAGAGACTCTCTCCAGGGAGAGAGGGCGCAGATGGACGCCACTGCACTTGCACACGCACGACGCCGTATGCTGACACATGCACGCGCCCGTGCCCGCTCTTCCCGAAGGTCACGGAGCGCGTCGCCGACGGCGACGCCGGCGTGCGCCAGGCGCTGCGCGTGCTGCTGAGCGAGCACGCGTTCAACAAGCTTCCGCCGGGTGCCATCCGCCCGTTCATGCCGGTGCTCATGGCGCACGTGGCGAGCGCGATGACCAACCTCAACATGAATGTGCGTCCGCGCCCCGTCGCCCCAGCCGTGTTGCCCCGTCGCCCCAGCCGTGTTGCCCGCCGTGCCTCGACAGCCCCTAGTAAAGCATCCCTCGCGCTCTCAAGCACTACAACCCAGAGCATGCACCCCAAGCAAGCCCGGAGCTCGCGCTGTTGAGCGACGCCCCTCGCCCTCCTCTGCCCAACACCTCAAACGCCTGCGCGCCGCATGCAGGTGCGCCTCGATGCTCTCAACTTCCTCGGCGTGCTGATGGACTACGTGCCTCAGCTGGTGGTGGCGGGCTTCCTGTCGACGTGCCTGGAGCACTTTTGCGACCTGCTGTCCCAGGCGCACCGCGGGCGCTCAGTGACCTCGCAATCGATTTCTGCGCTGAACAAGGTCGTGGTCGCGCTCAACGCGTTCCTCAGGCGAGCGTTCCCAGCCGGCGTCCACGGTGGTGGCCCGGGCAGCGGCGGCGCAGCGGCGGGCGCGGGCCCGGGCCCCTCCTCGTCCGCTGCTGCTGCTGCCGCAGGGTCGAGCGACTCGCGGTCGGTTCGTGCGGGCCCCGCTTCAAGGAGCGCCACGGCGGCAGCCGCTGGCGCCGGCGTGCTGATGGGCTGCCGGCTGGAGTGGCCACCTGAGCCAGCGCCGATGCCGAACAAGCGGCTGCGCGGCGCGCGGCCGGTGGTACTGGTGCCGGTGGTTGCAGCCAGCGCGGCCGCGCCGCGTGTCGACGTGCTGCAGGGTCCCATTGGCAACAGCGGCGGCAGCAAGTTCAATGGCAGCGGGAAGAGGAGCGCGAATGGCGCGGCGCTCCTCGCGTCGGCGTCGGGGGGCGCACGCGCGGCGTCAGCGAAGCCTGCGTCGAAGCAGGCGCCGTCTGCTGACGCATCAAAGCATTCGGCGGCTGATTCCGCATCGTCAAAGGGTGGTGTAGACGGAAGCGGCGACACGGCCGCCCTCACACGTCGCCTGCTGTCGCTCCTGTTTGAAGTCTGGGCCGAGTGCGGGCCAGCCAAGACGGTTGCCAGCCCCGAGTTGGAGCCGCTCCAGGCGATGACCGGCATCCTGTCCGCGTCCGTGTCGCTGACCAACAACCTGCTGATGAAGCGGGTGTCGGTGGCGGCAGCGGAGGGCGGCGACGCGGGTGGCACGCAGCCGCTGTCGTCCCTCGACCTGGACGCGCTCGCGTGGGTGTCTGAGCTCGCGCTGCGGCGCGTGCCGCCGCACTTCCCCGCGCTCGTGCCCTCCGTCAAGCCGAGCGCGGGGGTGTCGGACGCGCTCGTGGCATACAACCTGGTGGGGTCGCAGCTGCTGGGACTGCTGCTGCCCGTGCCCGCGCACCTCGCCGCTCAGGCTGCGCACCAGGCGCAGCAGCAACAGGCTCGCCACGCACCGCAACAGCACGAGCACCAGGCGGGCTCAGGCGTGGACGCGGTCACGCCCCCCGCATGGGCGTCGCGCCTGCTGTACTTTTACTGCGGCGTGCTCGAGCGCGGCGAGGTCGTGCCCGCAGGCGGCGGGCTGTCCGAGCTGTCGTCTCTCACGGGCGCGACGACCAACGCGTCGTACCTGTCGGTGCTGCGCTGCGTGTCGGCCGCGCTGCCGTACGTCCCCGCGAGCAGCGCTGCCGCCCTAATGGGCGCGGTGCAGGCGCTGTGCGACCGAGTGGCCGCACGCTCACCCGTGCGCGCCGCGTGCGTGCGCCTGCAGTACGCTCTGATGGCCGCGGTGCGCGTCGGCCACTTGCGCAGCATCGACGGTGCGCGCCTCGGCGCATGGCTCGACCCGCTACCCAAGCTGCTGTGGGAGCTGGGCGACAGCGCCGCAGACACGAGCGACCTGTGCCTGCGCATGCTGCTCGACGCGGGGCGGTTCACCGCGCGCGGGGAGGCTTATGCTGCGGGCGGAGGCGGCGCGCAGAGCCTGCGCTGCGCGCTCGACGCGATGCAGCCGCGCCTCGCGCCGCTCTTCTGCGTGCACATGCCGGCGCAGGCGGGCAGCAAGGCGGGCGGCACGGCGCAGCTGGCGCAGCTGGCGCAGCCGGCGGCGGCGTGCTGCGCCGGGTGCGGCGCGTGTGGGGCTGCGGTCTCATCCGCGCGCGCGGCGGTCACGGCCGCGCGTGAGAGGGCGTGCGGCGCGCCTGCGCCCGCGCCCATGGTGCTGTTGCCCGGCCCCGTCGCCAAGCTGCCGCTCGAGACGCAGCTCCTGGCGGTCGACCTCGTCTACCACCTGGGTGCGTGGCGCCCACACAGCGAGGCCGTGCGTGTGACACTCACACACACACACACACACACATGCACGTTGACAACAACATGCTGTGTGCGTGCATTCATGCGTGCGTGCACACCCATCCTGTTGCTTACGTTTGACCCCCCCCACCCTCTCACGCCCTCCCACTACCACCTCCCCCTCGTGCCACCCCAAGCACACGCCTACGACCGCGCCGCCGCCCCACGCGCACCTACATGCACCTCAGGTGCCCTCGACGCGGCCCTGCCCAAGGCGCCTGCTGTCCCCCCCCCCCTGTGCCGCACCCTTGCGCATGCACCCACCCGCACCACCAGCCCTGCCCAAGGCGCCCGGTGCCCCCCCCCCCCCCCTTGCCGCACCCTTGCGCACGCACCCACCCGCACCACCGCCCCGTGCGCACACCCCGCAGGCGCCCTCAACGCGGCGCTGCTCAAGGCGCTCGCTGCCGCGGTGCACGACGCGCGCGTGCTGTCCCGGCTGGACGTCGCGCTGCGCCTCTTGGACATCACGCTCGCGCGAATGGGCGCTGAGCACGAGGAGCCCGCGGCGGCGGCGGCGTGGGCGCACACGCTGCTCTTCACCGACGGCGGCAGCAGCAGCCAACAGCAGCACCCGAGCGGCAGCGGCAGTGGCAGCGATGCCGCGTGGGCGCGCACGCGCGCGGTGACCGACGCCGTGTGCCGCGCGCTCCCCGGCTGGGCGCCCATGGGCAGCACACTGCGCCTAATGGGGCCGCAGCTGGGGCCGCTGCTGGCGGGCGGCTCGGCCGGGCTGGGCGACCAGCAGCGCTACAGCCTCGTCAGGCTGGCGGCAGCCGCAGTCGCGTCTGACAACGGCATGCAGGGGGCGACCGCCACCACGCCGGCATGCCTGCCGGCCGCAGTGCAGTCGGCGCTGCCGTCTGTGGTTATGGACCTGTTTGCGAGCAGGCTGGTGCACGGCCACGCCGAGGGGGCCGCTTTGGGCGGAGCGGACGCATCCGGCGCGTTTGGCGCGGGCGTGGGCGGCAGCGCTGCAGCCACGGCTGTGGCTGCGCTGGTGCTGCCGACGGCGCTGCTGGCTGCCCAGCCCGAGGCCCTGCTGCTGCCGCTGATGGCACACGCATCAGCGTGGGGCAGCTGTGCCGGCTGTGTCAGTGGGGGCGAGCACGGCGGCCCGTGCATGCTGGCACGCTTCCGTGCGTCGGCGATGCTCTTGCAGCAGCTGCTGGGCTGCCGTCCGCTGCAGCCGGCGTTGCTGCTGCACAGCGACCGCGCCGCTGCGGCGGTGGCATCACTCGTGGCGCACGGCCAGCAGCACCCTCAGCTGAGTGGAAACAGCAGCTGCCGCGCGGCGTGCAGCCGCCTGGAGCAGGCGTCTGTCGACGTGCTGCCAGCCATGAAAAAGTAGAGACAGAGACGAGGCACCAGCAGACAGACGAGGCACGTGTAAAATGTGAAAGGATTGGGGAAGGAGGGAAGTCCGGGAGGCACGTGTGCCCTCCTTCCACATCTCCAACTGGACACAACACGCGTTGCGAGTGGAGTGCGCTCGTCACGCGGGGTGTGTGTAGCCGCGTCATCCTCCACCTCGCTACACCCTCCTACAGCCTCCAACTCTACAGCTCAGCAATCTACTCTACAGCTCAGCAATCTTCACTCGCTCGCCAACGCCGTTCATATTTGCCTGCATTATCTTGCGTCGTCGCAGCCGGTGCTGTGACACAGACACCGAACAAGGGAAGCGAGCATGCAACTGAGCATGCAGCCCTGCTTGAGGAAGCGCTTCATGGACGAGACGGCGCCAAGTGCCGGCTTGACGGCTCAGAACGGCCCCCCCCAGGCTAGCTTTGGCCTGCAGAGCCTCATTGGCGCGCGGGCTGCACAGGAGGACTCGGTCACGGTTGCTCCATGCGGGTCGGGCACGCTCTATGGTGTGTTTGATGGGCACGGCGGCGCCGCTGTCTCCACCTACCTGAAGCACCACATGGCGGAGCACGTCTGCACAGCGCTTCGGGGGGCAGCCTCGGGCTCAGGGGAGGCTGCTGCCATGTCCTTGGCCTTTCGCGCAGCTGACGCAGCCGTCAGCGCGGGCACAGACGGCGGCTCCACCGCTGTTGTGGTGCTCATTAGCAAGGAGCGCATCGTGTGCGCCAACTGCGGTGAGATGCGGGCGAGCCTACCATGCAAGCGCCTACCATGCATGCAAGCGCCTACCATGCATCTCTGGCGACTGCGCGCCTTCCCTCTCCCCAGTCACCACCCCTCCTTGGCGCTGCCCCCTCCCCTGCCCCCACCCCCACCTCGCCTTGCCGCTGCCATGCTGCCACTCGAGCTCAGCATCACGAGCGCCTTTGTTTGCTCACAAACATGCATCCTGAGAGCACCCCACCATACTATGCGCCCGCGCCTGTCGCAGGCGACTCGCGCGCCGTGCTCAGCTCGACGAACGGCATTGTGGAGCTCTCCATCGACCACAAGCCCGACCTGGACTCGGAGGAGGCGCGCATCTCTGCGTGCGGCGGCCGCGTCGTGCACACGTGCAGCGGCGCGCGCGTGGTGCGTGCGTGCGTGTTTCCACCACATGTGCATCCTTCACAGAGGTTGAATGCGACGTCTAGCACACACACACCCACGCACCCACCCACCCACCCTCACACCCACCCTCACACCCACCCACACACTCGCACACAGATGGGCATGCTCGCCATGACACGTGCGATAGGGGACCGCTTCCTCCGCCCGTTTGGCGTCATCCCGGAGCCCGACGTCAAGGTGCAGGCTCGCGGCCCGGGCGACGAGTTCCTCATCATCGCGAGCGACGGCCTGTGGGACGTCATCAGCAGCGTGGAGAGCGTTTCCATCGTCCGCCGCTGCTTTGAGCGCGCGTGCGGCAAGGGCGCGAGCCGGCTGGCAGGCACACGCATCGCGGCAAGGGTGCTCGCGCGGGCGGCGATTGGCAAGGGCAGCCGTGACAACACCACAGTCTTGGTGGTGGACCTGCAGCCGGCCGAGACGCCTGGTCCGCAGCAGCAGCTGCCAGGCGACGTGCAGGCCGAGGCAGCCGCCGCTGTGGACGCAACTCTTGCGAGCGTGCCGCTGACTGCCGCCAGCGCCTTCAGTGCCGCGCGCGCGCCCGAGACTCTGCCCAGTCTCGCTCAGGCGCTTAGCGGAAAGCTGTCAGAGGCGCTGGTCCAGCAGCAGCAACAGCTGCTGTGCCGCGTAGCAAGCGCGACCTCGTCGGGGTCACTGCTGGTACGCCTCGCCTCGTGAGCGGCGCTGGTCCAGCAGTAGCAGGAGCATGTGCCGCGCAGCAAGCACGACCTTGTCGCTGCTTGTTTGCCTCTTGAGCATACACACACCTGCTGCCCCCTCCTCCCCAATGACTAATCAATCAATAAATCCATCCAGTGCATCTGATTGATGCATCAAGTCAGTCAACCTAAAATAAACCAACTGGTGCATCAAGTCAGTCGACCAATAATTGAGAGGACGCACACATGTGCGTGGACGTCTTCTCGCTTTCCTTCATGCAAAAAACTGATGTGCATCAGTTTTTGCGTTGCGAAACGCAAAAATCATGCCCTTTGAAATGAAATGATGCAACAACCATGCTGGCACAGCCAATGTAATGCAATATCATGGATGAAGGAGAGTCTTGCCTCCCAGTGTACCCACTACACCTTCGCTTCCGCGTGGCGGTGGCTTTCGCAGCGCTGCGGCTCTCGCAAGGAGGCAGAGGCCGCAGCTCGATCCAGACCGCACAACCTGTGACCATGCCGTGCCCATGTGTGTTCAAGCCATGGGGCTTGGGGCACACACACAAGGAATTCGAATGTGTGTGGGCGTCTCCTCTCATAAATCACCCCGGCACCCCTTCATGCATGCTTGCGGCCATTTGTAATGCTTCGGTTCGAGTGCAGTTCGAGCAGTCGATCAAGCTCCCGCCACCCTGACCGTCGCATCCCGCTTCCGTCGTATCGAGGGGTGGCGATGATGTCGGGTCCGCCATCCAAAGCTCAGTCAGACACCAGGCCCATGGCGAAGCTCCTTGCATCTGCGTGGCGGTGGCTGTCGCACCGCAGCAGCGCACGCAAGGAGGAGGTGCAGGCCTGGGAGGAGGAGGTTGCAGGTGCTGGAATCCCCGCGCCTTCTCGCACTCATCGCGCCCCACACGCGCCTCTGCACGAGCATGGCGTGAATGGCCACGCGAGCTCATGCACGCATGAAGCGCACAACCCCATGCGCGCTGTGCAGGGCGCATCATTGGCGTGCATGGCCACGCCCACGCGCGGCCATGCATGGATGCTGTGCGCTTCATGAAGCGCACAACCTCACGCGCGCTGTGCAGGGCGCATCATCGGCATCGAGCACTACCACCACGAGCCACATGAGCCCAGCAGCGAGACCCCGCCGACGAGCGCGTCGCCGCACCCACACCACAGCAGCATCGATGAGGCCGCCGAGTATGTGCGCCACGTCGGCCACCTATTCGCCCACCCAGCTGAGGCGGCGGCAGAAGCCGCGGGGCACCTGTGTGGCCGCGATGCGCACCAGCCCCCCCACCACCCTCGCTGAGCCATGCCTACAGGAATGGCCAGCGCATTGCGCGATGATAAGTTCCCAAGTGTACAGTAAAGTTGTTACAGGTCAGGCGTCAATCGTAACACAGGAGCACAGCCTTGCGCCTAGCGCCCGCTGCCCCGCGCTGCTTCATCTCCCCCCTCTCCCTCCTCCCCCCCGCCCTCGCTGTCGTCCTCTTCGACCCAGCGGATGTAGTCGTCCTTGCTCATCTGGCGCGCCATCACAAAGTAGACACAGTCCTCCTCGTTGTACTCGCCGCGCTCGTTGCCCCTGTACGCGCAGCCGACGTACACCCCAGGGCCGGCCACGCGCACGTAGTCGCGCGGGCTGCCGCTGAATGGCGAGCCGCAGCTGTCCTCGACGCTGGGTGCCGGCCACGTGGCATCGGGCAGGTGCTCTGCCAGCAGCTCGTCGTCCCCCAGCCACCCGTTGTAGTCGTCCGAGTCGGGGAAGGGGTATTCGAGTGAGAAGTCCGCGCCGGCGTCCGCCTGCAGCAGCAGCAGCAGCAGCAGCAGCAGCAGCACGCATCTGAGAGCTGTTTAGGGTTTGACTTGACTGTTCACGTGCAATGCGACTCGGGCCCAACTGCACCCTCCCAGTGTGAAGCAGCCGCCGCCCGGCGCGGCAGCACCCCCCCGTCCCTCCCTCCCCCCTCCCCCGCACACGCACCTGCAGTGGCGTCAGCTGCAGCTCCAGCTTGAGCCGCATGTAGCACGGCAGCCACCACCGGTCGAGCGGGCCCCACCACGGGAACACCAGCCGGCCCATCAGCTGGCCGCTGCCCGGCTGCACGAAGAACTGCACCTTGAAGCGGCGCACCGGGATCTCCAGCGACCCTTGCGCTGGCTTCAGCCACGGCGTCTGGCGGGGGTAGCTCCGCTGCATCGCCTCGTCCACGTAGAAACGCACCTGGGGCACCGTGAACTCATAGCGCTCGCACTTGCTGGTGTACGTGAACACGCGGCCAGGCGCAGACGGGAAGTCCTCCCAGATGGTGTAGCCCTGCGCGAGGTCGAGCGCCCTGCAGGCACGAGCGCAGGCAGGCAGGCGGGTGGGCAGGTCATGGTGGGCGAGCGCAGCGGTCGGGCGCCATCAGGAGTGCCGGATGCCAGGTTGGCGCACGCGTGCTGCGCTGCTTCGCCAGGCCACGCGGTGGCATCGGCAAACTCGCCTCGCGTCGTCTAGGACGTATCGTGACATCGACGCCTTCCACAGACCGCGCACCGCCCCAGGTTCCAGCTCCGCCACCAGGGCGTGTCGTCTCCACGGCGGCACACGCCGTATGCGCCGCCATATCTCTCGGCTGGCGTTGAAGCCGGTGCGCGTGGTCGGGTCCACCGGGAGCAGGTCGTGCACCACCGTCATCATGGCCACGGCGTCGTCAATGCGGTCCTCAATCTGTGTGTGCGTGTGTGTGTGCGTGTCAGTGCGTTTGCATGTGCGCGCGCGCACTTGAGTGGGTGCACTCGCGTGTCGTGGGTGCGTGCCGCTGCCCCCTCCCCCCCTCCCGCCCCTCACCTCCTCCTCAGTCAGCACAAGGTAGCCCTTATCCTCCTCTCTGCCACCCTCAGCGCACTCGTCCCGCCAGTCCCTCGCCGGTCCTGACAGGCTGCTGCCGGGGGCAGCGCTGGCGGCAGCCACGGCCCGCGCTGCATGGCGGTGCATGTGCGCACATGCATGCTGCATGGAGCCGCGTGGCAGGGCTGACCGATCCAGCGTTGGAGCACGCTCCCTGGGGCCACCGCCGTGGTGGCACCACCTGTGCAAGCTCATGCACCCTCGCGCAGTGCGCCCATGCGGCACCCTGAGAGAGCATCCGCCGCCACTGCTAGATGTCGACGCACCGCTCCCACTTGATGCCCTGCCCGCTCGGCACCACTCCGAACTCAGCATGGCGGGTGTGGGAAAGGTGCGTTCGCTCTGAACGAAGGCTGCGTTCGCTCTGATGTGATTGGGTTACGAAACCGAAACCGCGTGTGGACGACTCAAAACCTGCACACGCGCGCGCCAGGGCTGCGAGCCTTCAGCACGACCATTCATTAGCTATGTGGCAAGGATGGATTGCGCGGTTATGGTCGCAGGCGAGTGTTGGTATCTCCAGCATTGATTCGGGTTTGACGCAACCTGAGGGGGAGGTCATGCCCCACATGCTGTGGCGTGGGTGACGCGCCCGTGCATGGGGCGGGGGCGGGGGACTGCGGTGTGTGGCAGCCATGCCAGGTCGAGCACAGGGGGGCGTGATCGCATGGTACGCAACGCGCGCATAGCATGGCACACGCATGGGCGCGCTTGCAGCAGCGTCGGCGGCACGGGAGGTGATGCAGCCCCCACAGCGCGCCCGGCCGCCATGCGGGTGCACGCAGCAACACCCGATTCAGCGCGTACCACCCAGTCAATCTATTGCAGCACGGCGGTGACGGGTGCGCACGCACGTGCCCCGCAGGTCTCCTCACAGCACCTGCCCGCCGGTCTTCTCGCTGTTGGTGGTTCAACGGGTGGCGAGAAGAAGGATGCCGGGGGACAGAAGCCTGGCAGCGGGGCGGGCGGAGGGCGAAAGATCAGCGGCGGTTTCTTCTCATCCCTGGGGAGCGGCGCGGTGGTGGTGGCGGCGTTCGCGATGCTCTCTGGCCTGCTGCTGCTGTCATACGTCCTGCTCACGTACAACCGCACGATTGCACTGCCCGCGCACCCGTTGCTGACTCGGCTCATGATGGCAAGGCTGAGCTTCAACAACCAGGCGCCGACGGACGGGCCGTACGTGTGCATGAGCAACTGCTTCTACTGGAACCCCGCTGTCGTGTTCCACAGAGGGCACCACCTCATTGCCGTGCGCGAGTCGACAAAGAGCCACTGCGGCGGGCTAAAGATCCTGCAGACGGCGGGCGTGCTGCTGTTCCGGTCTGCGTTCAACAGCGTGCTGGTGGGCACCGTGGACGAGTTTACGCCCGGCGTGACCGAGGCAACGCTGTCGTGGCGCGTGCCCAACGGGCAGCTACCGGGCGACGGCAAGGCGCACTTTGGGTTTGAGGACCCACGCTGGGTCGTGCAGGGCGACGACCTGTTCCTGCTCGTGCACCGAGAGATGCGGGACCGGCCAACCGTGTTCCTCGCGCGCGTGCTGCAGGCAAGTCATTCATTTATTGAGTGAGTGAGTGAGTGAGTGAGTGAGTGAGTGAGTGGGTGGGTGAGTGGCGGAGGAGCAAGGGGCTGCAGCCGATCGGCAGGAGCTCGCGCGCGCGCGCTCGTAACTGTAAACGCTTTTTGACGTTGATGCTCCGCCGCGCGTGCGCGCTGACTTACACCCGTCGCCCCATGCGCCGCGCCGTGCCGTAGGTCGAGCCGTCGCTAGAGCTCGGGCCCTGCGTGCACCTGAAGTCGGTGCACGGGGATGGCTGGCCCGAGAAGAACTGGATGCACATCCCGCACCAGGCGCCCGGCGACGCGCGCCTGCTGTTTGTCAACTCGCTCGATCCGCTGGAGATCCTGGCGACCGACCCCAGCACGGGCAAGTCGTCAATGGTGTATGCGCAGAACGGGACAGGGCGCGCGTACTGGGGCCACCGCCTGTCGGGGTCGACGCCATTCATCGCCACGAGCGGGCTGCTGCTTGCTGGCGACGAGCGCGCGGCATTCTTCGGGCTGGCGCACGCGAGGCAGGACCACCCCTTGTTTGGGTTTGGGTTTGGCGCGTACGTGTTGTACCTGGCGCGCATTGCGCTGCTGGACGACGGGTCGTGGCGGCTCACCGTCGGCGACATGTTCAACCTGCCGACGGACGAGTCCGACGCGTCCAAGCGCATCAACTTCCCGACGACCGTCATCGAGACGCCCGAGCGCCCGGGCGAGTTCCTCGTGAGCCTCGGGGAAATGGACTGCACGTCGCACGTCGTGTCGCTCGAAAAGTCGGGCGTGCTGAGCCTGGTCAACAACATGCGGCAACAAGTGTACTGATGCGACGTCGGCCTAACTGTTTTACTTGTTTCGGGGGTGGGGGTGCTCGCACATGAGTCTTGGTCCCGGCCATTCCTTTCGCAATTTGATATTCACCGGTGCCAATATTGATCGCATCACCGGTGGTCTTGCTGAACCCAATTGCCATGCCGCGCCGCGCCACGATGTTATGCTATTCGTCGCTGTTTGGTAGG
Source organism: Chlamydomonas sp. UWO 241 (assembly GCA_016618255.1). NCBI lineage: Eukaryota > Viridiplantae > Chlorophyta > Chlorophyceae > Chlamydomonadales > Chlamydomonadaceae > Chlamydomonas > Chlamydomonas priscui. The sequence continues at coordinate 114,054 of VFSX01000460.1, forward strand.
CGGATGCCCGCACATGAATGTTACATGTAATTTGATTTACTACGGGAAGAGAAGTGGGCCTGCCCTCTGGGCCAAAACACCACTGGCATGCACACTGTGCCTGTAGAGTGGGCATAGACCTTGGTAGCTAGCCTCGTTAGGCAGGTCCCTCAATCCCACGCCCCGAGGGTGCGTACTGTAAACTGTAAACTGTAAACTGGGCCTAGGCCTGTTACGGAGAGGTCAAGTAAATCGCTGAGCGCTCGTCGTTGCAGTGTGTGTCTACCTCAGAGTTGGGGTACAGAGTTGGGGTTCCCTACCACCAACAGCCAGCCACCTCAGTAAGGTGCTTGGGCCATACGCGCCGAGCACGGTCTTATACGCCTTTAGAGGTGTCCCTGACTGTAACATCCATCATCATCATCACCTCTTGACTCAAATGCTTTCTGCATGAGCCCTGTCTGCGAATGAGCTGCCTAGAAAGAGCTCCTGTTGATAGTTTAGAACCGCCCAGTCACGTCGGGGCTGAGCGGGCCGTTTGGCGACATCGTCTGGGCCATGTTGGCCTTGTAGTGCGCGACGTTAGATTGAAGCAGCTCGCGCTCGCGCCTCGCCGTTGAGAGGTCCGCCTCCAGGTCCTGGATGCGCCGCATCGTGGCCTCGCGCACCTCGTTGACGCCGGACGCAGCAGCGCTCATGCTGGCGATCGATGTGGGCGGCGGCTGGTGCACGTTGATACGCCCGTCCAGCAAAACCATGTGCTCCTCCAGGCACAGCGTTGTCTCCTTGTCCTTGATGTTGTCCTCGAGCGTGATGGCCGTAATGTCGAGCGTCGCAATCGTCTTGTCGACCGCGGACAGCTTCACGGCAAGCTGCGACGTGAGTGCGTTCAGGTGCGCAATCTCCCGTGCCAGCGCCTGCTCCACCTCGTCCTGCACCGTCTCGCGGTCCGGCCGCGCCCTGCGCGCGTCAAAGCGCCCCTTCGCCTGTGCCAGCGGCCCGCGCTTGGCCTCCAGCGCGTTTGCCAGACTGTTGCGCTGCGCCTCAGCGCGCGACTGCTCCTCGCGCACCCGCTGCAGCTGCTTCTCCAGGTCAGACTTGACCCCACGCGTCGAGGTGATTGTGTTGACCATTTGGACGTTGAGGTTGCGCGACGCCACGTGCTCGGTCTCGCGCGCGTTCTGCACGGCGATGCGGATCGCCTTGCGCAGGCGCACCGAGTCTGCGATCCACTTGCGCGCTTCGCGGATGTTGTGGTCGGTGCCGTTGACCCACGCGTGCGGCGTCTTGAGCGGGGAGTCTGCCTGCCTGCGGCGCAGCGTGGCTGCCTCACCTGCAAACCCGTCGGTCTGCACTCCGAGCACTTTGGTGTCCACGTCGATCGCGTCCAGCTTGTCCTTGAGGTCGGCTTCCAGGTTGCGGCGGCACGCGTCGAGCTGGTGCACCTCGCGGTCCAGGTTTGCGGCCGCGCGCGTCACGCGGTCGCCAAAGCTCGTCATGAGCCCCCTCTGATGCAGCAGTATGCCCTCGACGTTGTCCATCGTCTTCTCGCGCGTGGGCCGCCCGTTGCGCACAGCTAGGCGCGAGTCGTTGACGGCCGCCTTGTCGCCCACCTTGTCCATCCGCCGCTCCAGCGACGCCTTGAGCTGCAGGCACTGGTCGATCTCGTTCATCGTCTCAACGACGGCATGTTGCAGTGCATTCTGCGGGCAGGGGGCGGTTGGGGAGGGAGGTTGAGCCATGCAGGGAGGTCATGATAAGCACCCCCTGGGTGCATCTTGCCGTGCAGCTGCGATAATGTATCTGGGTGTGGAGGGGGGTACCGCGGCCTGCAACCGTGTGTACATGCCCGCACGCGCCCACACACGCCCGCAGACACGAACAACCAAAATCCACGCACCTTGAGCTGCTCAGTCTGCTTCAACTTGCTGCGCAATGCCGAGTCGACGGACGTGATGTCCGCCACCACCTGGTCGGCAGCCGCCTCCTGCGCTCGTGTGGGTCAGTGCTGCTCAGCATGCATACAGACGTTGCACGCTGCCCTGTCCCCCTCCCCCTCTCCCCTGTACCCCCCGTTCTCAACCTACCTGCATCAGTGTGCTGGAGATGCGCAGAGTGGAGGAGATCCTGTGCTCTGCATCCCCCGCACCCAGCTGCTCCTGCGCCTGTGTGTGTTTGCATGCGTTTGTGTGTGTGTGTGTGTATGCGTGTGTATGTGTGTGTGTGTGTGTCACACCCTGCTACATCCTGTGTGTGTGTGGTGTTTCGCGAGATCAGGTGTTGCACGTCCAGAGGGCACGGAGTCGACACGCCATGCCGCGTGATTATGAACGTGTATGCACGTATGTTGCGGCATGGCGTGCCAGGACGACTCGAGGGAGGCTGGACGCGACGAAAACGCTCGTCGTACGGTGTTGTGCACTGAGCTCAAAATGCACGCGTGTCGATGTGCCAGCCCTGAGCGACACCCTCAGAGCCCGCAGGCTTTGCATGGATGCACTGGGAGGCTGCTCCCTGGGTGATGGGACAGCCACGCCGCGGGGATGGACTCTCACCTCCTTTGTCCAGTCGTGCGTAGAGCGGTAGCCCATCTGCCCAGAAGCCTTCTTATCAGCCAGAAGGCGGAAGTTCTGTGTTGGGGGAGGCGTGTGTGCGTCAGGGAGCGCTCGCGAACAACAGGTGCCTTCCCCCGCCCCTCTTCAAGCACGCACCGCCAGGTTGACGCCGTGCGCGTGGCCATAACCCGCCCGCGACATGATGCTTGTAGGGCGGTTCTAGCGGTTCTAACGAGTCAACTACTCCTAAGGACTCCTAAGGGGGGTGTTCAGCCAACGGGAACAACACCAAATTTGGTGTTGTTCCACACTCTTGCAGATGGACTCCATGTCTTTCAGTGTGAGAAGAACGCATGCTGGGTCGCAGGACGCATGCTGGGTCGTGTGAGCGCCAACCGAGGGGGGGCGGCATGGGCTGGCAGGTCTGGGCCGCCGCATGGAGTGCGTGTCATGATGATGATGGCCCAGGCTCGCGGATCAGGCGATCCACCGCCGCGGCGAGAGAGGATGGAGGTCAAGAGGAAGGATCTTCAGAAGCAGCAGCAGCAGGTGTACGGAGAGAAGCTGCAGCAGGTGAGGTGCATGGCGCGGTATGGTTGACACACACGCATGGCGCCGCATGGCGGACCTGGAAGACCCCCCACACACCCTGGGGGCCATGCCATGCCCCACCAGGTGCCTTGCGTCTGTGTCACCGTTCCATGGTGCTGTTTTTGCCCCCCCCCCCGCCCCCTGCACACCCCGTCGTAACCACCCCCCGCCTCCTCGCGCATGCATGCCCAGGGCTCGAGCTCGAGCGTCGGCGGCCGCCTCGTGTTTGACGTGCGCAATGACGACCCGCGCAGTGCGGCTGCCGAGGCGGACGTGGTGCGCCGTGCGACGCTCAACCGCCAGCTGAGCGCCGCGGTCGGCACGATGACGTGCTGGCAGGACGCGGCGGCCGTGCTGGCCACGCACGCGGGCGACCTCAACTACCTGCTGGTCGCGCAGATATTCGCCAAGCTGCCCGAGCTGATGCCACAGGAGGCCGTGGCGGGCGGCAGTGGCGAGGGGTACGGGGAGCAGCGACCGTCCAAGTCGGGAAGTGGCGGTGCAGGTGTCGGCAGCGCAGCGCACAGCGGCGACAGCGGTGCAGAGCAGCGTGCTGCGATGGTCGCTGGGCTGTCGGACCTGGCGATGCGGCACATGGGGTCGTTCCAGTTCTGGCACCTGTCCCAGGTCGCTGCTGGCCTGGGGGCGTGCCGGCTGGGGGACCCTGAGCTGTGGGCGGCGCTGCTGCAGGCCTCGTCACGCCGCCTGGCGTCCGCGACCCTGCCGCAGCTGGCGACGCTGAGCGCGGCCGCCGCCGTGGCTGGCTATGTTCCCAGCCTGAACTGGGTGCAGGCGTGCGAGCTGCAGGCGGGCCGGCAGCTGCACAGCGCCGGGCCCGAGCCAGCCGCCGCGCTCATGTGGGCGTGGGGCTGCTTCGCCCACACGCCCAGCAAGCGCTTCATGGACGCGTTCAAGATGAGGTCACGCGCGCTCATGCGCGACCGCCAGCTGGCTCCGTCACAGCTGCTGCAGGTGCTGTACGGCGTGGCGCGGCTCACGGAGCACCACCCGGGCGAGCACTGGATGCTGGGCTGGGCCAACGCGTTTGCGCCGCACATGGGCACGTGCCACCCGCACGTGCTGGTAGAGGCACTTGTGGCGCTGGTGTCGCTTCAGTTCCAGCCGAGCCAGGCGTGGGTGTCAAACGCTGTGCGGCACATCGCGCCTGGGCTGGAGGGGGGGGGCCCGGACGCCAAGGCAGGCACGGGCGCGCCGCAGCAGCCGGTGCTGCCCACAGAGCGCACGACCACGCAGGGCCAGGTGGCCCACGACAGTGCTGGGCAGCAGAGCAGCAGCAGCAGCATGGAGGAGCATCAGTGCAGCTCACCGGCACCGCATTGCGCGTCGACGGTCCCCCCACCCGACCTGCTGCAGCTCATGCGCCTCAGCCACCCAGCGCCATGGAGGGTGCAGCCTGCAGCGACGCCTGCTGCTACAGCACAGGTACCTCCTGACAGCGCTAGCCTGCAGTCGCCGGAGCAGCCGCCGGGGCAGCAGCAGGCGCTGAGTGTGGCTGCGCTGTGGCGGAGCCAGCAGCACGAGCTCCGCCTTGCCCGCCCAGAGGCGCTCGGTGCGAGTGAGGTGGCCCAGCTGGCGTGGTGCCTCGACGCGTTGGACTACCTTCCCGACCCAGCGTGGATGTCGGCGTTTGTCACGCGTGCAGAGGCGTGCCTGCCCCGCACCGACTCTGCCGCGCTGGCAGATGTGCTGCAGGGCCTCGCAGGGGTCGACTTCCTACCCGACGCAGAGTTCCTGGGCGCGGTGTCAGCGCGGCTGCGCGTGCTGCTGCCCAGCATGCCGGCAGAGGCCCTCGCGCGGACCATGCGCGCGCTCAGCCGTCTGGGCTTCGCGCCCGAGCGCGCGTGCATGGCCGCCATGGCGTCGAGGGTGGACGATGTCGCTGCGCAGCTCGGACCGCTCGGCCTGCCTGACGTACTCACCGCTCTCGCGTACCTGGGGCCCATGGCGCGCACCCTGGACGGGTCCGTTTTGACAGGCAGCAGAGGCGAGGAGATACTCGAGGCAACGGCATCACAGCAGCGTGTCTCGGTGCTGCTGGCTGCTGTTGAGCCGCTGCTGCCATCAGTGCCGCCCGACCGACTGGGGAGCCTGGGCTGGGCCCTGGCTGTGCTGGACCACAAGCCCCCGTCGTCATGGCTGCACGAGTGGCTGGTCTGCTGCCGGGCACAGCTCAAGCTGTTGGATGCCAGGGACCTTGCCACGGTGGGCTGGGCGGCGGCATGCCTGCGACACCGCCCAGGGAGCGCCTGGCTCGAGGACTATGCACGGGAGGCTGGGCGGCGCATGCGATTCTATGACGCACAAGCGCTGACAGACCTGTGCTGGGCGCTGGCCAGCTTCGGCTTCACACCTTCCGACGACTGGATGGAGGCCCTGGAGCAAGAGGTAGAGGCGCGGTGCGAGGCATCGGCCTCCCCGCCTGCATCAAAGGCACCCGGCACCGGCGCCTACTGCTTGACACCCCACCAAATGGCTGTGGTACTGTGGGCCCTGCAGAGCTTCAAATGGGTGCCGCGCAATGCATCGTTTGTTGGCGCGGTGTCCTCCCTAGCTGCGGAGGCTGTGGCGGTGTGACACAATCTATATGTTTCTCTCTTTTTTTTCGAGCGAGGGGGGATGCAGTACCTACACCTGCGCTGTATCCGTGACACTCTCAAACACAAACACTGTTTGTCTGACAGAAGACAAGAAAGAGGAGCTTTCTTTTGATGACGATGCTGCATGATTATGTTGTTGTGCTGTTGTTGGGTGTTGTTTGTCGTACAAAGGATCACCAAACCAGACTGGAAGACCAGCACCATCTGCGGTTAGAAACACTTTGTCCTGCATTCGACTTGTGTTGGGATGCATGATGGGAGGCAATGATCCCCTGCGTCGCGCCCCAGTCGGTTTGCGTTGGCTGCTGGCACACGCACACACGCATGCACGAACCTTCTGTGGTGGGCGTCGGCGCCTGAGGCGAAGCGAAAACGAGCAAAGCAATGCATCACCCGCGACGCCGAACCCATCACGCAGCTGCACGGCCGCTGCTGCAGCAACGAGGGGCGCGGACCGGGATCTTTCAAGGGTGGGGTGTTCTAAAATATCGACCCAAGCCTCAACTTTGCAGAATGTGAGATGAGTCAAAATCCGGCAGTTTGTTTTTGTTTTGGGAGGTGTGGGTGGAAATATATGGGGGTCCAACGTTGGCCTCAGGCGGTCCAGGGGGAGGGGGGCATTTATATCTTCTGCATCTTTTGTTTGGCTCATCCGTTTGAGACGGGAGTGGTACCAGCAGCTTCCTCTCAACAATATCAGTCGATTGGCACCCTCCCGGATGCGTTAGGGGAGAACCCTCCCCCCTAGGCTCACACCTACACAGGAGGCCACCGCGCGTGAGCACATCGGTACATGTGCAGAAGGAAGCTCCTGTTTGTGCACCGGAGTGCACACCCACTCACCCACCTTCACAGTTTACCGTTTACAGTACGAACCCTGGGGGAGTGGGATTGAGGGAGCTGGCAAACGTGGCTACCTACCAATCAAACGGGTGTTGTGTGTGTGTGTGTGTGGGGGGGGGGTGGTGGGTCCGGGGCAGTTCTGTGCTGTAAGTGCCGCCGAGTGGTGACTTCAGAGTGGAGGGCAGCATCCCACCGAGGGCAGCATCCCACTGAGGGCAGCATCCCACTGCACCCCAGCTGCTCTAGTGTGCCTATCGTGTGCACCGCATAAATAGTGCCGCTGACGCTGAGTAGGATGGGGTAGATCTTAATGTTGTCGCGCTAGTAGCCTCGCTCCAGCAGCCGCTCCACTAGCTCCTCGTGTTGTTGCCGCGCCGCTGACAGGGTTGCATGATACGTGGTACCGCACCGCAGTACCCTACCACGTTCCGGTACGGGTCAGGACTTAGGGGCACGTACTGCGGTATGAGTACAACATGCCTTATACTTAGGCAGGCAAAGCAGACTAGTCAAAGCGGAGAGGCGTTCATCTGCAGGCGGCTCACGCCTACCCTGCTGTGGGGCTTTCCCTTGGGACACGCCAGTCATCCCCAGGAACAAACAACCAGCGTGCTCGACGCGCCATACACAGCAAAGCAGGAGAAGAAGCAGACGCGGCAGAGCTCAACGTAGCAGAAGCGGGCGCAACAGCAGAAGAGGTTGGGATGACAGCCGAAGAACCGCCAGCGGCGTGCGCCGGCGGCAGAGCAGGCCGTGAGAAGAACGCCACACTTCGAGTGGCACCTGCGGCAGGCAGCAGCAACAGCAGCAAGCAAGCACAGGCGGCAATGGCGGGTAACAACAGCAACAGGGGCCACAGCTCGGCTGAGCCATCTCGAACGTTGCCAAGGCAAAGGCCTTCCGGCTCCCAGCCGGGCGTGGTAACCCCAGCAGGCAGCAAACCAAGCCAACCCACCCCTTCCTTACCCCAACTGGCAACACTGGCACTCACCCCAGGGCTGTGCGGGGCAATGCAGGGGGGAGTGCACCTACTAGAGGGACGGGGGCCGGGCGAGGGCCACGGACCAGAGTGAACCTGCTCTCGCGCGCCTAGGGCGCTGATGGCGTTCCACTTCGTTTGTTCTGGGTGGGTGCGGGGGACGTGTTACACGAAACTTTTACAAAGCAGTGATAGAGTGACAAATTAAGGACAGACACAGGCCGAGACAGAGAAGGGGATAAACTAGAGAGACAAAAGGGACTCAAAACGGCTGGACGCTCCTGCCAATGTGCCGAGCAGTCCCCAACAGCAAAAAAACGCTCACGGCAGCTCTCCTAGTAGAGTCCCCCGAGACGTGTAGTCTAGGCCTTAAATCACGCCCCGGGGTCCTCCGGGCGCATACGTGTAAAACCTGTAAAACCGCTCACGGCAGCCCACGCGTGAAGTTCAGGGCCCTCCGACGGGCCAAAGGGCCACGGGCCAAAGGACACTTGCGCCGCCCGCATCCAAGTTTTACAGTTTTTACAAGTACCCGCTTGGAGGACCCCGGAGCATGATTTAAGGCCTAGCTAGACTTCATGTCTAGGAGGGCTCTACTAGGAGAGCCCGCAAGGCCACGCAGCGCGCCAGCCTACCAGGGAGTCAAAATAAGGAAGTTGCCCTCCCCCCCCCCCCCCCGTCACTACACGAGCGCCAGCTGGCTAGGGATCAGGGGGGGGCGGTACACATGTCGGGGTCTCGGTCTTGGTTTTGTGTCGGCTGACTCAAGCTGTCGTCGTGTTTCTATGATGTTGTGGAGCTGGTTGATTGCTATCGTGTGCAGTTCCTGGCAGCAAGCCCTTGCCTGGTCGTGTGTGAACTCGAGCCCGGTGAGTGCTTGGAGTGTGCTCTGTGTAGATGGTGCCGGTAACGCCCAACAAGATTGGTATTGTCGTCACCGTATGGTTGGGACTCATCAGCATGTTGGCGAGGTCAGTGTGTTGTGTGCGCACGTGTTCAAGTTGGTCGGTGTGGCACGTGTATGCACGCCTTGATCTCCACGCTATAGACTTGGACGGGTCCCTCTGGGGTTGCCTTGCCATTGTTTGGACATGCCAAGTGTCACGGGACGCGCGGGCTCAGTGGGGGCTCTAGAGGTTGAGGGCCAGGTTCATTAAGTCTGGCGCCTTGAGGTCACTGCTGTGCCCCGATGCTCCTGTGAGTTGACCTAAATGAGGAGATCCCTGATGGCTCACTCTCATTTCCAGAGGTGACGGCGTGAGGAGGCGGCAGTGATACGTGCACGCATGGAGGACGGAGGGGCCGGTGCAAGTAGGTGAGGCGAAGGGGACGATGTAGCGCGCAGAGGTAAACGACGTGGTGTAGCCTTCGGCTGCTTTGGGACTGGCTGGCTCGGTCGAGCGACGGGGATGAGACGCTTAGCTGCCGCCCCCAAGCTGCCTATCTGCAGCACACGCCGAGTACTAATGACAGCTATAGCAATCAGGCTCAAGCATTCAAGCTTTCTTCTAGGCCAGCAGCAACACGCTGCCTAGCTGCAACATGCTAGCCGCACGTGTACACACACACACACACACACACACAAGATGCAGCTGCCTACTTGCCACGCGATGCTGACGCTGCCTGCTAACAGCTATAACTGTTGGACGCACGCGTTTTTCTAAGCTGCAGCACCGCTGCCTGCTAGCTGTTAGATGCACGCACGCGTGCGTCACGCACGCATGCTGCCTACCTGACTAGCTGCTTAGCTCACGCTGCCTAGCAGCACTACACGTGGGCGCTGCACGTGTTGTCTCATCACTTGCACCGCTGCACGCATGCTGCATGCTGCATGCTTTTCGGCCCACGTGCGTATGCCGCATGCGCGTGGGCGCGTGTGCCGCATGCGTTGGCCAGCCGCTGTCACCACTGCATGCGCGCTGCATGCATGCTTGCTTGTGAATCGCGCTGGTGACTGTCTACGATGATGCTGTGATGCGATGCTTGCTGCGAGGATCAGCGCAGCAGGCGTAGTAGGGCGCTTGTGAGCCGACCAAGAGATACGAGTGATGCGACCTTGCCCGTCACATTTTTTCTTTCACATGCGCCGTGTCGCGCACACTGCCTTGCTGCACGTGCAGCAAGGGGCGCTGCGTAGCGACGATTTGTGTCAGCATGTCTGCATTACCGGCGACGGCAACGATGGCGAAATGAGAAAGGGGACGCCCCCTACTTCTAGCTAGCTCCTCCCTAAAGTCCACGTGGCATAGATAATCCCTAAACGGTATTTTATTGCATAAAACCGATCAGGGATCAGAGTTTCTAAAGAAGTGACGAGAATCATCGCCTCTTATGCAGAAAAGTCAGCCAGCTCCAGCGGCAGACAAATGCCGCCGGAAGCCTACTACCAACGTGAGCGGTAGTCTACTGCCAACTACCGCGGCAGTTATTCGCCACAATAGTTCTGAAACGAATACCATGAATTACGCACAAAAGTAAAGTGCTAAGTGCGTAACGTCACTGCCCCGTGTCACCAGGAGCACGTATGGTTTCAGCTTCCGGTGCTGGGCGGTGTGGGGTGCATCTGTCATACCAGGCGGTCGTGGCAGCAGCCATTGTGGCACATGGTTGCACGCAGCCCACTGTACCCTGTCTGTGTCGCAGAGCTTTTGCCTTCCCACGTCTGCCGATTGCAGCCCCCTTGCTGCCCTTCTGAATGCACTTCAGCGCCTGTCGCGCCAGGGCGTCATGTCGTGTTGTGTACATCTTCTCCATTGTCTTTTGTTGGCAGCCTGATGCAATGTGCGAGCCTCCATCCTCCTGATGGCAGAGAAGGCACTTACCGCCTCTGCGCAGGCCCATCATGCGCGCCCGCTTTTATTTTCAGAGGCCAACGTTACACTCAAGCAACGCAGCCGACACCTAAGCGACAGCAACACAGGAACAAAGAGGAAACAAGAGACCCCGCTTGGATGACCACAACATGCCCATGCGTATGGCAAGTGCAGATCTGCGTGCCCCATGCGGAACGCCCGCATGGGTCAGGAAGGCATTGCTGAGCTTCCAATCGGCGACCCTGCCAAGCTGGCTGTAGTGGTGGTAGTACATGGAGCTGGTGTTGGACTCGCCCGGGTGGTGCACAATGTGCATGTGCCAGCGGATCACGTCTGACGTGTTGTGCAGCAATCGGCTGTGTGTGGCTCCCTCCGGCTGCGTGGCTACGGCTTCTGGGGCCATCGGACCTGTTTTTGTGTGGTGGTGGTGGTGGTGTTCCCCTGTTGCTGCCCTTCTTGCCCCTGTTGCTTACAATTTTGTGCGAAGGGCCACTGTATCTTGCCGAGCCAGCATCCACAAGAAGGTCGACGAGCAGAGCCGCAACAGCCGATAACACCGCCGGCACCGATAGCTGAAGACATGTCGAGTCCAAGCTGAAGCTGTTGCTAGTGTAGTTTTTTTAGGATAAGGGATTTTCCATCGGGCCGCAGAGACATTGGATTGTCTTATATTTCTTTCCAATGAAGTGAGTGAGGGGTGGACTGACGGAGCAGTGGTGGTCCTTTGGGCACCGAAGCAAGCAGACACGAGGAGGTCAGGCAAGCAGCGGCGTACGCACAACAGGAAAACTTTCACGCCGGCAGCAAGACCTGCCCCACGACGCCCACGCGGACGTCGAGGGTGTACGTCGTGTCGCGCCTGTAGTGGCACCGGGCGCAGCAAGCACAGCGCATAAGAGCGGCGGTGTCGACCACTAGCTGCAGAGCCAGTCCTTGCCACGCTCTGCGTCGAAGCCACGCTACCGGGCCAGAGGAAGCCATCGTCCACCATGGCGATGTCCTCCTCGGTACGCTGCCAATCCCGCCGGATGGCACCGGTGACAGAGTCGAGAGCCAGGCGAACGGCGCGAAGGGCAAGGTTGTCACACAACAGCCCACTTGCGTGGCGGTCACAGCGCACGCCTGCTGGCGCCGATGACTGCAACCGAGGCGCGTCCACGAGCGCACCCTTCCATCGAGACAGAGCCCATATTGTCTTTTGGCGTGGATTCCAGGCCTTTCACCCTTGGGAAAACCTAATGTTCTCGCTGCGGATCGAACCCACGCTTCTCAGCGTTTTGGGTTGCACCTTATAGGACCTCTGTGGGCCTTTCTAAGGGCCACGACCGAAACCACTGTAGCAACTGAGTAGGCAAAAGGAACTAGTTGTATCAGTAGCACTCTGACAGTACAAGTATACAGCATATGTAAGGGATCCTGCGTCGCATCCCGATCGGTTTGTTCCCTTCCCCGTCTCCCCACACATACAGTGAGCCCGGCGTCCCCTCGGGGGCGTTTAGGGAAGTACCACCGGCCGTGTAACAATCTCTCTCTCTTTGTTTGGCTGCCTGGTCTGGTTGCTGCCAGTTAGCTGCATGGCGCACGCACGAACGCACACACCGCCTAGCTGCCGCCCCCAACTGCAACACATGCTGATTGCTAACAGCTAAAGCAATCAAGCTTCCTAGCTGCAACACGCTGCATAGCTGCAGCATGCTAGCCACACGCGAGCACACACACACACACACACACACATACACACACACGCTGCCTACCTGCAGCAGACTGCCTGCCGCATGCACGCGCAAGCTGCCTAGCTGTAACAACAGCATACGGTGGAGTCACAGAGCATGGCAAACATAGGCGACGTCTCCTTAATCACGGGAAGGACGCACTCGCCGCCGGGGGCGCGGGCGGCAGGACTTTAAGATCGAACACCGCGATGATCACAGCCCTCGGGTCCACTAGCACAGCGGGCGACGAGCGGACAGCGGGTGGGCAGCGAACGGGCAGCGGAGAGGCAGCGAGGGCGGAGGACACAGCGACGAGGGCCGCCATCACGGCGCTCCCCCACCCCACGGGGAGCGCCGCGACCCCCCAGCGCGCAGCCCCCGGCACGTCCAGTGCCGGGATCGCGCCAGCGGGGCCGGCGGCGGCGTCAGGCATCGGCGAGGAGGGGGACGCGGATGGAGAGGGGGCAGCGACAGGGGCTGCCGGCATCACCCCCTCACTCGCTCTGGTCCTGTATCAGGACGAGCCGCTCGCGCCACCCAGAGGCTATGACGAGGGCATGCAAGGCGGGGAGGGCATGAGTGCCCTTGCACGGCAGCATGCGGCCATGCACGAGGTGGCCATGCGCCAAGCGGATGCCATGCGGGCGGACGCCAGGCGCAACTATGCAGCCACGGAGACACGCTTGTCTGGGCTCGAGACGGCGCTTGGCGGGCTCGGCAGCGGGTACGGGCGCATGAATGCAGAGGTGATCAGGCTGGGGCTAGGACTCACGGCCATGGAGGAGCGCACGGCGGGCCACGAGGCCCTCGTGCGAGAGGACACCAAGGCGCGGCAGGTGCAGTACAGCCGCGACCTGGCCAGCAGGGCAAGCAAGGACGAGCTCGGTGCACACGCCGCAGCCCAGCAGAGGGACACGGCTGCTCTGCGGGACGAGATCAGGCAGGCGGCCGGCATGGGCCCAACTGGGAACGTGCGAGCCGCCATCATCGCAGAGCGGCGAGAGACTCGCTGCAACCGCATGTTCAAGGTCATCATCCCTCAACGGGTGACCGACAGACCACTCGAGCTCGCGGACAAGCTGCACACGTGGCTCATCCGGCCGGAGCTGCTGGGGAAGCCACCACCTGCCGCGGGGCCGCTGGTGTTTGAGGACGCGTGGGTGCTGCGGCCGAAGGGAGGGGAGACCAGCAGCCAGGAGGGCACCAAGGCGGCGTTTGTGGTGGCGAGCCCCCTGCTGGCGCGCTGGGTGCACAGCCGCCTCGCGGCGGTGTCCGCGGCGGGGGTCAGCATCAGCGTGGAGCGGACGCCTGCGCAGCAGCAGGCGTGGCTGCCGCTGAAGGCGCTGTTCGCGCAGGCGATGCAGGAGGGGAGGAAGGTGCGCTCTGCCAGGGGTTGCCTGTGGGTTGATGACAAGCAGGTGCTCGCGGGCGGGGTGCTGCCGCCGCGGGAGCCGGCGCAGCAGGGCGGGGGAGAATACCCACCACCACCACCACCAGGGGCGCAGCATGCCGGGGGGGGACAGCCAGTGGACACGGGGCCGGACATGGGGCAGCTGCCGGGAGCGGCGCTGCCGCGGCCGGCCGGGCCGGGGCACCACGGGGGACAGGCACTGACACTGCCACCAACAGGGGCGCAGCAGGCAGGGGGGGGCCAGGCGGTGGTCACGGATCCGGGCAGGTTGCAGCTGCCGAGGGTGGCGCAGCAGGCAAGAACGGGGTACCAGGGGGGGCATGCACTAACACCACCACCACCCGGGGCGCAGCAGGCATCGGGGGGGCAGATTGGGGGCACGGGGGCGGGCATGTGGCAGCCGCCGGGGTCGGGCATGTGGCAGCCGCCGCTAGGAGCAGGGTTCCAGGGGGGGCAGGCACCAACACCAACGGCACAGACCGCAGGTGGGGGGCATCCCTGGGGCATGGGTCCGGGCATGTGGCAGCCAGGGCCAATGCAAGAGGGGGCAGGGACGGCAGCACTGCAGCTTCAGATACACCATCTGCAGCAGCAGCTGCAACAGCTAACGGGCACGGGGCAACAGATGGGCATGGGGCAGCAGCAACAGGCTGCAGGGCTGCAGGCATTGCGCGTGCCGCAGCACACAAACGCAAGGCAGCAGCACATGGGCAATGGCGCGCAAGCACAGGCACAGGCACAGGCACAGGCACAGGCACAGGCACAGGCACAGGCACAGGCACAGGCACAGGCACAGGCACAGGCACAGGCACAGGCACAGGCACAGGCACAGGCACAGGCACAGGCACAGGCACAGGCACAGGCACAGGCACAGGCACAGCACAGGCACAGGCACAGGGCACAGGCACAGGCACAGGCACAGGCACAGGCACAGGCACAGGCACAGGCACAGGCACAGGCACAGGCACAGGCACAGGCACAGGCACAGGCACAGGCACAGGCACAGGCACAGGCACAGGCACAGGCACAGGCACAGGCACAGGCACAGGCACAGGCACAGGCACAGGCACAGGCACAGGCACAGGCACAGGCACAGGCACAGGCACAGGCACAGGCACAGGCACAGGCACAGGCACAGGCACAGGCACAGGCACAGGCACAGGCACAGGCACAGGCACAGGCACAGGCACAGGCACAGGCACAGGCACAGGCACAGGCACAGGCACAGGCACAGGCACAGGCACAGGCACAGGCACAGAAGGCACACAGGCACTGGCACAGGCACAAGCACTGGCACATGAGGGCATGGGGCAGGCGCAGCAGCAGACGCAGCACCAGATGGCAATGGGGATGCAGCAGCAGCTGCAGCAGCAACATCAGCAGGCGGGGGCACAAACATGGGGGCCGCAACACATGGGCATGTGGCAGCACCAGCAGGCTGGGGGGGGCCAGCATGCGGGGACGGGCGGGGGGGGGACACCACTGGCGGCGGGGCCGCCGCATCAGGTGATGACTGGGCCGCCGGCATGGGACCCCATTGGCGTAGGGCAGCAGCATGCTGGAATGGAACAGCAGCAGGGCATGGGGTCGGCGAGGGGGGGGCAGGGCCACTGGGGGCGCTGGGGGCGCCCCCGGTGGCGGCAATGGGCCCCATGCACGACGCGGAGCACACCGGGATGGCCGGGCACGGCGGGGCCGGGCCCAGCCGGCCGGGCCACGCCCCGGCATCGGGTTACGCGTAATGACGTGGAACGTTAAAGGGCAACACTATCACATAGACCAGAGCGCCGACGTCAGTAACTGGCTCTGGGCCACAACGGACATCATCGCATTCACTGAAACTGGGCATACCGGCGAGGCCCCCGGGGCTATTAGGGGGTTCAAGTGCCTAGCATGCAGCCGACGCCCATACACCGCTAAACACGGGGGGGTGGCGCTTCATGTGCGCTCCACGATCGCGAGCCACGTCAAGGTGGTGGAAGACACCCCAGCGCTGGGGATGCTTTGGTTCAGGATTAGGCTCAAGGGGGGGAGGGACGTGTACGCGTGCGCTGTCTACCTCCCCCCCCCCACCTCCACGTACCTGAAGCGGGAGGGCGGGAGCCTGTCGGCAGAAGCCCACATGCTGGCTCTCGCCCAAGGGATAGCCAAGTACAGGGAGCTGGGGGAGGTGCTAGTTTTGGGGGACCTCAACGCCCGCACCGGCCAAGCGGACGACAGGGGGGGGCACGACGCCGAGGGGGGTGACCCCGCCCTCGCGCTGACCGCTTGGGACATCACACGGGCTGGGCGGGTAGGACAGCGGACGTCTGCCGACCACGGGCCGCAGAACGCGCACGGGAGGGACATGATTAGACTGTGCCGAGACACCGGGATGGTGATTCTGAACGGGCGCTTGCCAGAGGATGAGGGGGGAGCACACACATTCCATGCAACAGGCAGGAATGCGCACAGCGTTGTTGACTACCACGTTGCATCGCCGGCACTCATGTTTAGCGAGACGGGGGCCCCGCGGGAGGGGGCCACGCTCAGGGTGCATACGATCCCCACCCTGCCAGGCTGGAAGGGGTCCTTTGACCACTGCCCAGTTGTGCTGACCATGGGCGAGGCGGCCGGTGAGGCGGTCGCCACGCCACACCCTACCATGCCATGCACCACGCCAACTAGATTTAGGTGGCCTGAGGGGGGGGAGCGTGCCTACGCACGGGAGCTGCAGGGGGTGGCGGCAGAGATCAAGGGGGCGCGGGAGGCCCCCACGGTAGATGAGGAGCAGGCACTCCTAGAAGGGGCGGTTGAGCGGGCAGCGCGGGCGCTGCACGCGTCAGGGGCGGCTGGGGCGGTGCTGGTAAAACCAGGGGGGGGGGGCGCATCAGTGCGACCACACAACACATGGTATGCCCAGGAGTGCAAGGAGGCACGGCAGGCGTATCGAGAGGCCGAGAGGGCGCACGGGGCGCAGTCGACGCTGACCTCAGCAGCGTTCAGGGCGTATAGGCAGACCACGCGACGCGTGCGCCGGGCATGGGAGGCCCAGGAGTACGACGCTATGCTCAAACACATGCATGGCGCCCCCAGGAAATTCTGGCGCAAGGTTAAACCAGGGAGCCAGGGAGGGGGGCTGAGGGATGTAGAGGGGTGGACGACCTACTTTGAGGGCCTGGTTGGGGGCGAGCATGCCCATGGGGAGCTGCAGGAGGGAGGGAACCCGTTTTCGGATGCCTCCGAAGGAAATAAGCAGCGGGCACGAGTACTCAACGCTTGGATCACCGAGGACGAGGTGAGCACAGCCCTCCTGGGCATGGCGGCGGGCAAAGCGCCGGGCGTGGACGGCGTACCGGTGGAATTTTATCAAAGGGCATGGACTGGGGAGGGGGACACAGGGGGTGGGGGAGATGTGGAGGGGAGCGAGCCGCAACACGCGCTGCTTGAACCGATCACACATCTACTCAATCGGGTCTTCCGCGAGGGGTATCCCAAAGCATGGCACATGGGGCAGTCACGCCGGTGCCGAAGAAAGGCAATCTGGACGAGCGGGACAACTATAGGGGCATCACGGTGGGTGGGGCGCTTGCTAAGCTCTATAGTCTGGTGCTACTCCGCAGACTAGACGACCTTGCTGAGAAGGGCGGCCATAGAGCCGCCGGGCAGGCAGGGTTCCGGAAGGGGCGGGGGACCCCTGACAATGCCTTCATCCTACAGCACATGATTGAGAGGCGCAGCCATGAGCGAAAACCGCTGTATACTGCCTTCATCGACTTTAGAAAGGCATACGACTGCGTGCATCGGCAGCTCATGTGGGAGTGCCTTAAGAGCCTGGGGGTGGGGGGGGCGTTTTTAGCAGCCCTGACATCACTGTACGATGGGGCTGGCATGTGCGTGCGCATAGACGGCACGGTGGGACCAGGCTTCACCACACGCCAGGGGGTCATGCAGGGCGACCCAATGTCGCCGCTTTTGTTTGGGCTGTTTATCGACTCACTAGAAGGGGAGCTTGACGCACAGATGCCAGAGGTCGGGGTCCCCCTAGGGACAGGAGCAAACAGGCGGCTCCTACGGTTACTCTTGTATGCAGATGACCTCGTGCTCATGGCAGAGACGCCGGAGGCGCTCCAGCGCTTGCTAGATGCACTTCACGTTTTTTGCAGGACGCACGCTCTCACTGTCAATGTCCGCAAATCTGAGGGGGTGGTGTTTAACGACCAGTACTGCCCGGTCACGAGCGCCAGGGGAAGGGTGACCCTGAAGTACGCTGGTATGGACCTGCCCATCAATCACGAGTTTAAATATCTGGGCATGCTTTTTGGGAGCCGTCGGGCAATAGGCGCGGGGCTGGAGCAGAGGCAGGGGGCGGGCCAGCGTGCACGCTTCGCCCTAGCGCGCAGATACGATGCCATGGGCCTCCACAACGTGGGAGTAAAGGCGCACCTGTTCAACGCACTGGTGCGACCTGTAATTAACTACGGGTGCGAGATCTGGGGCCCAGGGTTGATGGCGGGGGCGGGCATGGGGGTACAGGGGATCTTCTCGGGGGCAGCCGACAAGTGGGGGTTGGCTGGAGGGGACGGGGGCCCCTCCAAGGCGGCGCGCCGCAAGTGGCGCGCCATGGAAGCCCTGCACTTGCAATCTGTGCGCGAGGCCCTCCGTATTCGCAGGTGTGGGCAACAGCTATCGCTGCTGGCGACGGAGGTGGGCTGGCGACCGCTGTCGACCGACTGGCTGCGGCAGGCGGCGCGCTTCTGGGCGAAAGCGCTACGGCGGCCGGATGGCGATCTGCTGAAGGCGGCAATGCGGGAGAGCTGGGAGCTAGCGGCGGGTGGCGTGCGAGAGAGCTGGGTGGCACAGCTGAGCGAGTGCCTCAGCACAGTGGGGCACACGCTGGTGTGGGGCCAGGAGGCGGGGGGCATCGCCCGCCTGCTAGAGACAGCAGCGGCAGGTTGGCTGGCATCAGAGACCAGCACACCAGAGCTGCCAGAGGACGCCAACCAGCTCAGCGTCGTCCGCTCAGTGCCTGACTCATGGTCACACCGCTTCAAGATGCTTACTTACTTGCGGTGGATGGCAGACGACTGTGGCGGCGCACCAATGCTCTGGACGGGGCTGAACAGCGCCGCCCAGATCACGACACTCGCACGCTTTAGAATGGGGCTGCATGAACTGCAGATAGAGAAGGGGCGCCACACGGCGCAGGCAGAGCCACGCAGCCAGAGGCTCTGTCGCCTTTGTGGCATGCGGGAGGATGAGGCACACGTGATTTTTGAGTGTCCAGCGTATACGGAGACACGCGTACAGTTCCACACCCTTTTCCTGAGCGTCCCTGGGGACGATAAAGGCTTGGATGCGAAGATGCGGGCGTTTATGAACCCCAGCCCGGGGCTACTTTACCCTTGTTTTTGGCGTGACATGGCCAACTTTCTGGTCTCGTGCCTTGATATACGTAACACAAGCCTGGAGATGGTAGAGGATCGGGAGGAATAATTGACCTGAAGCGAACGATGTTTTGAATTAGGAGTCAATGAGGCAGCCACGATAGTGGCGGGGACCCAAGCGTGGGTTCCCGAGGAGCTGCGGTGGACTGTGCCGTTTGCAGTGCACCGCAGCTGGCGCACCTGAGAAATGCCCACGCTGGGTCTCACACGTGAAAGCTGCCTCAAAGATGACGACCTCAAAACGGAGTATGCAGAAGGAACATATTTATCCGCTATAACCGGGGGGCAAGCTTGCTTTCTAACCTATCACCAAATCCCACACTGTTGGTCACTACTGACCGCCTTTTCCAGCCCCTTTCTAGGTAGTTAGGCTTAGGGATGTGCCCCTCACCGAGTCCTTCTGTGCCTCCCCCCTTCAGCAGGGGGGGGGGCCTGCGACACGTCCAATGTCGTGCTCGGTGCAACTACAAGGGGTCAGCTTCTGCTCAGAGCCGGGTTAAGGGTAACAGGTTGAGAATCCTGTGAATGCTGGTTGAAATCCCAGTTAGAAAACCCCTTAACACGTTAGAGGTTGCGGCCCGGCTGGATATCCTTTTCGGCCACGTCTTGGCCTTTCTCCCCACGGGGGGATGTCTCTTCTGGCAATTGGCGACGAACCTGCCTTGCGTTTTCCGTTTCCCAACATGCGCTCACCGACTTCAACAAGCGTTTGCTGCCGCTGCGGTAGGGGACCTAGGGGTGCGCCCACGCTCTTTACAGAGTTGGGGTTCCCTACCACCAACAGCCAGCCATCTCAGTAAGGTGCTCGGGCCATATGGCGCCGAGCACGGTCTTATACGCCTTAAGAGGTGTCCCTGACTGTAACATCCATCATCATCAGCTGCAGCGCCTGCCTGCTAACTGTCTGCTTGATGCCCGGTAGCTGATAGCTACGCACAGGCAGCGTGGTTCGGTTCTCGCATGCTTGAACGCACTTAGTCGCAAAATGAGCAAAGCGGGGCGGGAATCGAACTCGCAACCCGCGAAATAGTGATTATACTTCGCTATTACGTCGCCAGTGGTAGAGGCAGGCGGCTGCATGCTAGGAGCCTACTTTGACAGCCATGCAATGGCTATTCATGGCTGTACCTACAGCACGTTGCTCAAGCCGCGCACACCGCATGGCAGCTTGTGCGCCGAGGAGCGTAGGTAGCGAAGACTCGTTGCTATGTCTATGCGCCGGAGATCGGGGCGACGATGGCAAACTGAGGGACCGCAACTGCTGAACGGCTATGCATGCATGGCTGTACCTACAACACGTCGCATGTCGCGCACACTTCACGGCAGGTTGTGCGCCGAATTCTAATGCTTACGAAGACTCGTGGCTATGTCTGTGCGCCGGAGATTGGGGCGACGATGGCGAACTGAGGGACCACAACATGTGGAAGGCCACTTCGCGCACACTGCCCCGCTGCACGTGCAGCAATGGGCGCTGCGTAGCGACAATTTGTTGCAGCATGTCTGCACTTGCGACGACGATGATGATGGCGAAATGAGAAAGGGGACGACAACCCCTGCTTCTAGCTAGCTCCTCATGTGGCACCAAGATAATCCCTTGCGGTATTTACTACGTAATACCGATCGGGGATGCAAGTAAGGCGAGTAATATGTGACACTCCCCCTCGGAGCGGCGCACCTGCAGGCGGTTGGGCTGCCGAGGCGCGGAGGGGCCGGCACTTGACTGGATCCCGCGCACCCATGCCACGGGGTTGTCAACGTCCTCCGGCTGGAAACCGTTCTTGACCACCTGTAGCGTGCGGCACCAGTGCTCATCACGCCAAACGAGCCCGTGGCGATCGAGTTGCCCAGTAGGGATCGTTGCGCGATTGCGGAGGGCATCCGTGTTGATGCCAGCCACACTCAGGAGGCGCCACGCTGGGAAGAAGACAGCACCGTTTGTCTGGACCCGAAAGACGCTGGAGCCGAAGCCCATGTCCTCGCTGGCCGCCGTGGTGTAGCGCAGGCGCAGCCGCGCAACACA
>VFSX01000323.1:0-60000 GCA_016618255.1 Chlamydomonas sp. UWO 241
CGCGCAGGCACACACACACGCACATGCACACGCACACGCACAGCACACGCACACGCACACGCACACGCACACGCACACGCACACGCACACGCACACGCACACGCACACGCACACGCACACGCACCTGCACACGCACACGCACACGCACACGCACACGCACACGCACACGCACACGCACACGCACACGCACACGCACACGCACACGCACACGCGAACGCACACGCACACGCACACGCACACGCACACGCACACGCACACGCACACGCACACGCACAACGCACACGCACACACACACGCACACGCACACGCACACGCACACGCACACGCACACGCACACGCACACGCACACGCACACGCACACGCACACGCAAGCGCACACGCACACGCACACGCACACGCACACGCACACGCACACGCACACGCACACGCACACGCACACGCACACGCACACGCACACGCACACGCACACGCACAAGCACACGCACACGCACACGCACACGCACACGCACTCGCACACGCACACGCACTCGCACACGCACACGCACACGCACACGCACACGCACACGCACACGCACACGCACACGCACACGCACACGCACACGCACACGCACACGCACACGCACACGCACACGCAGTCGCACACGCACACGCACACGCACACGCACACGCACACGCACACGCACACGCACACGCACACGCACACGCACACGCACACGCACACGCACACGCACACGCAACGCACACGCACACGCACACGCACACGCACACGCACACGCACACGCACACGCACACGCACACGCACACGCACACGCACACGCACACGCACCCGCACACGCACCCGCACCCGCACACGCACACGCACACGCACACGCACACGCACACGCACACGCACACGCACACGCACACGCACACGCACACGCACACGCACACGCCACACGCACACGCACACGCACACGCACACGCACACGCACACGCACACGCACACGCACACGGCACACGCACACGCACACGCACACGCACACACGCACACCGCACACGCACACGCACACGCACACGCACACGCACACGCACACGCACACGCACACGCACACGCACACGCACACGCACACGCACACGCACACGCACACGCACACGCACACGCACACGCACACGCACACGCACACGCACACGCACACACTCACACAAATGCATGCACACACCCACACACCCACACCCGCACACACACACACACACACACACGCACGCACGCACACACACACACCTGCACACACACACACAAACACACACACACACACACACTTACACACACACAAGCACGCACGCACACACACACACACATGCTTACACACACACACACACACACACACTCACACACAAACACACACACACACACACTTACACACACACACACACACACGCACGCACGCACACGCAAACACACACACATACACACACACACACATGCTTACACACACACACACACACACACTCACACACAAACACACACACACACACACTTACACACACACACACACACACGCACGCACGCACACGCAAACACACACACATACACACACACACACACGCACACACGCACGCATGCACGCACACACGCTCACACACACACACGCTCACACACACACACACATACACACACACACACATGCACACACGCACGCACACCCAGGATGCCCGTGAGGGTGACTTGTCTCATCGCTCCTGCAAGGTCACCGTGGGCTTCTGCGTGAACGCATGCAACAGGCGCGAGGTACGCATTCAGCGCGGGTCCTACAGGGTTTACATGGACGCGCCTGGAAACCCCCGGGGCGTGAGTGAAGGCATAGACTAGCCCACAAGGCTACGCAAGTGCCCGCCTGCCAGCGGGCAGACGCGTAGTCTTGGAGCAGAATAGGAGAGCTAGGAGCCCCTACTGGGAGCTCCTCTACTTGGGTCGATTCCGTGGGCAACCTGGGACTCTAACAAAAGTTTGGCATGCGTGCCTGCCTGCTAGCAGCGCTGCTGCAACCGGCTGGTGGCTAACACCCCTTACAAGTTATTGTTAGGGCCAGAACTGGACTTCGGTCTAAGCGGTGGTACTAGGTCTACCTAGAAGGTAGTCTTCGCTGGAAAGCCGATGATACTGTTACTGCCTGCTGCTGCTCACCCACCCTCCCTCCCTCTCCCGAATGTTGGACCACACCCCAGAGTCCCCCTCAATGCAACCACCCCCAATCGTGTGTGTGTGCAGGGCTGCGTTGGCTTTACGTGGGTCGACACCGTGGGCAAGCCAGGAGGCTGCTGCTACACCAAGGTAAAGATTCATGTGTTTTTAAAGGGAAAACAAACCCCAAACCCTGAACCCACTTCCAACCACACCCCCTTAAGGGTGAGGTGGTCTCGGCGCGCCAATGAGTTCTCCTACCGGTTAAGTAACCCGTAGGAGAACTCAGGGGAGCGCCGAGACCACCTCCTCACCCCCCCCCTGGACCGCCTGCAGCGTTGCATCAGGCGCCACCTTGGGCACCCCCCACTGCTTCAGGCGCACTCCGACCGCCTCGGACATTGTGACCGCCTTCCCTTGCGCGCCATAGTAGACATTGGGGCTGTCGTAGTGTTGATCCCATGATATGTCGGACGCCCATGTCAACTCCGCGAGCACAGGCGTCCGAATGACTGTAGGAGCATCCACCACCACCACCACTCTTGTGGCTGACTATGAATTCTGTTTCGGCTCTACACGGCCATTTGGCTGTATTCCGGCTGTAATGAAACCTTCAACAACGCTCAACCCATTCAGGGAAAAACTCATTCAGTAAATTAAAATTCTACTGAGCCCACCAGATAGACCTCACCAAGAGCATTTAAATGACCGGTTTGTGAGGAGAAATGGTCAACGTCAGGTCAACCGTCAACGCGGTCAAACTCCTGCTGTCGAATTATATATTATTTATATTCTTCGTGTCGGTGTGTCTTTGTGTCGGCGTGTCTGTGTGGCTGCGTGTCTGTGTTTCTGATCCGCTTCTCATTCACGCGTGCGAGGCTGCTCCACTGCCACCCCCCCCTCCCCCCATTCTCCCCTTGCCACCCCTAGGCTGACCTCAACCTTATGCCGTTCCGCACCAATGCCAGCAAATGCGTCACCCACGCAACAATTGTGGCCCTCATCCTTCCCTTGCTATCCTGCATGCTTGCCCCCACCCATCCCACCCACCTACCCACCCACCCCGTCCCCACACACACACACACACACACACACACACACACACACACACACACGCCTGCTAGCGCCCCCACCTAACCCCACACACACAGATAGCCACACCTACCCACACACACATACACACTCCCAGGCCAACATCAACCTGCCCCTCGTCCCGTTCCGCAACAACGCCGGCGAGGGTGCCACATACGCAAAGATCGTGCCCCTCAACCCGGCCGTCCCCTCTCCAGAGGGCAATGGCACCCCCAGCGACACCCCTTCCGACGGACCCTGCAACATCCCAGGCGGCGGCGGCAGCGGCATCCCAGGGCTCAAGGATCTTCTGGATACCTTCAAAGACCTAGGTAAGCTGCGCGCAGGAGAGGGGCAGGGGGTATTTTGTGCTAGCTGCCTGTGAGGCGTGTGCAGGGGGGAGGGGGGGGGATTTGCGCTAGCGCGCGCGCGTGCGCCGGCGCACGCACCACACGCCAGCATGCACAAACGCATGGCCACGCCCATATGCCCACGGCTGCGTGCGACTTCCTCCACCCTAGCCCAGCTTGAAAGGAACGACACCGCTTTGCCATCCCTCACCCGTACCCCCTCAATGTCCTTGCATCCCTGCTCACACGCGGTGCGCAGGTGGACTCCTTGGTTTTGACCCCAATGGTATGCCCAATTTGGGGGCTTCAACTTTGGGGCAACAACCTTTCGAAGAATGAAATGAAGGAGACTGTGGAAGACATTCAGAAGACTATGGATGACATTAAGAAGGCCATGGAGGACGACATATAGAAGATTAAGGATGACCCCGCCGGCCACAGTGCCTAAGGTGGTCGGGGTGGCGCCTGCGGCGGTTGGGGGGTCGCCCGCGGCACCGCCTGATCCGCGGAAGTCAAGGCGGCGCCTGTCGCGCCACTTCAGACATTGTGAACACGGTAGGGGGCAGTTGGCACCTGCGCAGAAAGACAGAGGACAGAGATTCTTAGTATGTTTGGCCCTCCTTAATACCATGCCCAGCAGGGGCGTCCGTTAAACCTGTAAACCAGCGCAGGCAGTGGCAGTATCACTGTGTCCTTCCCCTGCGCACCAGTGATTTCCTTTTCACAACAATTCACTAATTGTTCCACAGCCGGATTTTGCTTTGACCGCGTTGACCGTTGACCTCCTGTTGACCGTTTGTCCTTATACATAGATAATTTGAAAGCTGTTGACGAGCTCTGTCTGGCACGCTTGTCAGACTCAAAATTCACCGGATAGGTGGAGCTGTGTTCAAGGTCAAAGTAAAGCCGGAATACAGCCAAATGGCTGTGAAAAGCCGAAAAGGAAATCACTGCTGCATGCACACCGGCACCTCTTGCAAGGCCCATCCTTCCTTGCAGCCACAGCGTCGCTGCATGCAACATCATGCAGTCAAACGGCACACGGGCACACGATTCATGTAAATGTATTGCGTCATGATAACGAGGGATGGAGTTGCCAGGCTAAAGCTTGTGTTGCTGCTGCTTACTGTCATGCCTACTTGTTGTCGCCTGTCCAGTGCAATGGCGCGGAGAGCTCAGCGCAGTGTGGTTCTGGTGTCTGGTGTCGCCTGGTCTTCTGGTTTGGTGGTGTCGAATGCTGTGGCTGCCCTGGGCAGCCTTTACGCAGCCTTTCAATGCACGATTGCACTAAGCGAGGAGGAGTGCCAGTGAATGTTTCCTGTATACATTCTAATGAGTGACTTTCCACCGCAGCATGTTTGCGGGAAAGTGTGAAAACGTCAAGTTCACGGGCTCTGGTAAATTTCTGCATCGTGGTGTCAGGCCAACCATTTGTTACCGACAAGGAAGCACTGGTGCCAGTGTCAGCTGGTTCGGTGTTGGAGCGCTGGTTTTGCCTTATGCGCACGCTTTGAAGGGAGGGGGCCAGGGACTCTTACAGCTCCACACTTTCGAGACCCATCACTCACTGCCAGCTACAAACTCTCGCTACTACCCAGCCTGGATCTGACGTTCTGTTATTCACCACCACAATTGCAACACCATATGCATCTGCATCCAGAGAGCGCACCAAGAGCACACCATCACATCGTGCGAACTGCTCCATCATTTCTTGCCAAACCCCTTGTTCGGCTTTGGTGCCGCCCCCCCCTTCCTGGCCTTCTTTGTTGCATCTGCCCCCGCTGCGCTGGTGGAGGCAGGCACAGAGACGACCGACACGATTTTCAAACCCGCGCCAGCTGTCGCCGCGGTGGCCTGCCCCCCTGCCGCGCCGCTGCCGCTGCTGCTGCATGTCGACGCCGAGGTCTTCGTGTGCGCCGCAGCCGCGGGCAGCGCCCCCCAGCCGCACACGACCCACTGCTGGATCACGTGCTTGGTCGTGTCCTCGGCGTCCTCGCCAGTGTGGAGGGTGCGGCTGTCTGCTGTGCCGTCAGCCTGGGGGGGGGGGGGTATACGAGGGGTTGGGGGTTTAAGATTTAGGGATGTAGCTCTCGGGCGCTATACGCCGAGCAAGGTCGAGTATGCGTGGTAGCGTCGAGTACACGTGGTAGCGGGCCTAGGGAGATCCCTCAATTCCACGACCGGAGCGTGCATACTGTAAACTGTAAACAGGGTTTCTGGGTTAACTAACCCCCTAGTAGGGGATCAGAGGTAAGGCTGCCAGGTCCTCGCCCGTGTGGAGTGTGCGGCTGTTAGCGGTGCCGTCAGCCTGGGGGATGAAGGGTGCGGGGAGGTGCGGGGGGGTGGGGTAAGAGGGTTTGGGGTGAAATGTTTAGGGACCTGGGTTTAGGGTCTAGGGTTTAGGTCCTTGCCTGTGTCGAGGGTGCGGCTGTCGGCGGTGCCGTCAGCCGGAGAGGTGAGGGGTGGGGGGTTATACAAGGGGTTGGTGTTTAAGATTTAGGGATCTGGGTTGGGGTTCAGGGCTTTTTGGGTCCTCGCCCGTGTGGAGGTAGCGGCTGTCTGCGGTGCCGTCAGCCTGGGGGGGCTGGGGGCGGATTTGGGGGTTGGAGCAGGATTTCTCGGGGTCGGGGTTCAGTCGTTCAGAGGTAAGGTCTTCAGGTCCTCGACTGTGTGGAGGGTGCGGCTGTCAGCTGTGCCGTCAGCCTGGGGTTTGAGGGAGGGAGGAGCGGGCAGATTCGGGGGTTGGAGCAGGGTTTATGGGGGCTGGAGGAAGGGCTTTAAGGTCCTCACCCATGTGGAGAGTCCGGCTGTGGGTGGTGCCGTCAGCCTGGGGGGTCAGGGGTGGGGGGTTGTAAGAGGGTGTGGGGTAAAATATTGAGGGACCGGGGTTTAGGGTTGTGGGTTTGGGTCCTCGCCCGTGTGAAGTGTGCGGCTGTCGGCGGTGCCATCAGCCTGGGGGCTGAGGGGGGGGGGGGGTAAGAGGGTTTGGGGTAAATGTTTAGGGACCAGGGTTAAGGGTTTCGGGTTTGGGTCCTCGCCCTTGTGGAGGGTGCGGCTGTCGGCGGTGCCATCAGCCTGGGGGCTGAGGGGGGGGGGTATACGAGGGTTTGTGGTTGGGGATTTAGGGACTGTGGTTAATGGTTTAGGGTTGAGGGTCCTCACCCATGTGGAGGGCGCGGCTGTCGGCGGTGCCGTTAGCCTGGGCGGGGGGGTATGCTAGGGTTTGGCTTTGAAGGGTTGTGTGGAGGGTGCGACTGTCGACGGTGCCGTCAGCCTGGGGGGGGGGCAGCGGGCAGAATTGGGGGTTGCGGCAGGGTTTCTGGGGGTCAGAGGTAGGGGGTTAGGGTCCTCACCCATGTGGAGGGTCCGGTTGTGAGTGGTGCCGTCAGCCGGGGGGGGGGGGGGGAAGGGTGGCAGTTGAAGGGACAAGTGTGTCATGTTGAGGGTTCAGGACTCGGGTTTAGCTCTTCAATCCTGAACCCTAAACCCTTAACCCTAAACCCGAATCCTAAACCCTTTACCCAAATCCTGAACCCTTCGAAGACGAACATCTCCCCCTGCATGGGGCGATCGGATTGGGGCGTACCTAGAGACGCATACTGCAGGCGCATACCATATGTCATCAAACACACGTAACACTAACACGCCCTCGACCAGCAACAACGGGTTCGGTGCTGCACACCACCGCTGAGGGGTTTGTCACGTCGGCCCGTGCATGCATGGCGATCGGCAGGAGGCATGCTGGCCTAGACCCCATGCATGTAGGCCTTGACTTAGGGTCCCTTATAGCAACTAGATGGTGGTCCCTAGTCTGTTTGGTCGGCCCTCCACAAAACCACTCCCTGAGGGAGCGTCCTGAAAACCTGTAAACCAAACACAAGTCGCTCACATCCACACACCCTCTCCCCCTAAACATTTACCGGGCGGCCTGCTAACGCAAGCCTCCCCCTCCCCAAAGTAGCGTAATTGCACTCGCACCTTGAAGGGGAAGAAGACGAGCAGCTTGCCCTTGACAGGTGCGACCGCTGCGTCTTCTCAAAGCCTTAACCCTTGCAATTATACAGCGCCACACAGATTTGACACCACTGCCTGCTAGGTGCGATACACATAAATTCGACATCCAGCAACAGCTGCAACCACAGGTGCAGCAGCTGCAACAGATGCAATGGCTGCAACGGCTACAACACCTGCCACACCTGCAACGGCTGCAACGGCTGCAACAGCTGTATCACTTACACCAACTGCAACAGCTGCAACACCTACAACAGCTGCAACTGCTGCAACAGTTGCATCCGCTTCAACAGCTGCAACGGCTGCAACACCTACAACACCTACAACAGCTGCAACTGCTGCAACAGCTGCATCCGCTGCAACAGCTGCGATAGCTGCAACACCTACAACAGCTGCAGCTGCTGCAACAGCTGCATTCGCTGCAACTACAGCTGAAACAGCGAACGACATGCCACCTCGGAGGGTAAGAAGGAGTGCAGCTCAAGGCCCTTCAAAAGTGTGACCGCGACGTCCAGCCTCTAAAAAGCCTAGAGCACAACCACGAACCCATATATACGCGCCGAGCACGGTCTTATACGCCTTTAGAGGTGTCCCTGACTGTAACATCCATCATCATCATCATATCAAGCCTAAAAAGCCTAAACCCTTGACCTTATATCAAGCCTATACCCCATATACCCCATATCAACCCCTTATATATACCCCATATCAACACCCCGTATACCCCATATCAACACCCCATATATCAAGCCTAAAAAGCCTAAACCCTTGACCTTACACCCACCTTGGAAGGAAATAATACAGGCTGTTTTCCTATCACCGGGGCGACAGCTAGCTAACTATATGCGCTGAACATGGGTGTGTGTCACACAATGCACATGGGCAGGTGATACATCGCATGTAGGTCGCACCTTGGAGGGGAAGAAGACGAGCAGCTTCCCCTTCACGGGTGCGACAGCTAGGTCCAGCTTCTCAAAGCGCGTGCAGCCCCCTCGAGGCACCGTGTTGAGGTAGAGCAGCAGCGTGGCAGAGCGCTGGAAACCGTTTGCCTCTGCCAGCGCACTGCGTGTGTGTGTGTGTGTGTGTGTGTCAGGAGGGACGGGGTGGGTGAGTGTGTGTGTACGTTTGTGTGTGTGTGTGTCATCGTGTTGAGGTAGAGCAGCAGCGTGGCAGAGCGCTGGAAACCATTCGCCTCTGCCAGCGCACTGCGTGTGTGTGTGAGCGTGTGTGTCAGGAGGGATGGGTTGGGCGAGTGTGTGTGTATGTTTGTGTGTGTGTGTGTCATCGTGTTGAGGTAGAGCAGCAGCGTGGCAGAGCGCTGGAAACCGTTCGCCTCTGCCAGCGCACTGCGTGTGTGTGCGTGTGTGGGGGGGTTCGGTGTTTGTGTGTGTGTGTTTGTGTGCGTGTGTGTGTGTGTGTGTGTGTGTGTGTGTGTGTGTGTGTTGGATACTTTCCACTCGATTCAGGCGCTGGTCAGTCACCCGATCATCGAAAGACATCCCAGCACACGGGTCAGGCCACGTAAATTGCACAATTGCCAGGTTGTAGTGCTGTTAGTAGTACAAGCGTTGCCGGTGCATGCAGACTGCCTCATGAAACGCTTGGTTGGTTATGTGTGTGTGCGTGTGCATGTGTGGGTGGCTGGCCCTACCCAAATCCCAACGTCTGATCCGCGCCATGGAATGCGGTCATAACGTCTGAGACGGTCCGGGGTGCGCCTCAGGCGGCGGTGGGCGCCTGAGGCGGTCGGTGTGGCGCCTGAGGCGGTTTGGATAACGCCTAAGGCGACGCCTGAGGCGATCGTGGGTGCGCCTCAGGCGGCGCCTCATGCGGTCGGAGCGCCTGAGGCGCCGCCTGATCCACGCCATGGAATGGGACGCCTGAGGCGTCGCCTCAGGCGTTGTGAATGTGGTAGGGTGGGTGGGTGTTGGTGGGTGGGTGAGTGGAGACAACCGTTACCGACCCCAAGCTCCTGCACCCGAAACCCTTGATTCAGACCCCCCGGTGGATCCCGTCACCTTAGTCCTGAACCCTTAACCGTTAACCCTTGCATCTCCCAGGCACCATGCTGAACCCCTCGCCCTTCACCCCTCAACCACCAACCCCTCAACCCTCAACCCTCAACCCCTCAACCACCAACCCTCAACCCCTCAACCCACCGGTAAAACCCGTTCTCATGTGTGGGTTAATGCCAGGCTAACCCCCTAAACCCCGAACCCGCTACCCTCAACCCTAGCTTTCCACCAGGCTAAGCCCCAAATCCCAAACCGTGAACCCTAAACCCCAATCCCTGAATCCTCAACCCTACACCTGAAACCCTCGACCCTCAACCCCCAACCTGCCGGTGGAACCCACTGTCCTCGTGGGCAAGGAAGTGTGGCCGCTCAACTCTCAACGCTCAACCCCAAGTAACACAGGGTTTCCAGCTAAGCAGGCTACTCTTCTCAACCCCAAGCTGGTGCCAACAACCCCCAACCCCATACCCAGAACACGAATCTTAGTCGACATCGTCAACATTGTAAGGGTACAACGTTTGTGACCCTTTTTCGGATGCTTGGCACGAGAGCCCTACCACATTCACAACACCTGAGGCGGCGCCTCAGGCGTCCCATTCCATGGCGCGGATCAGGCGGCGCCTCAGGCGCTCCGACCACCTGAGGCGTCGCCTCAGACGCACCCCAGATCGCCTCAGGCGCTGCCTCAGGCGTTATCCAAACCGCCTCAGGCGCCACACCGACCGCTACAGGCGCCCACCACCGCCTGAGGCGCACCCTGGACCGTCTCAGGCGTTATGACCGCATTCCATGGCGCGGATCAGACGCTGGGATTTTGGTAGGGGAGGGCACCACACTGAACCCTAAACTGTCGACCCTCAACCCACCGGTGGAACCCGTCCTCGTGTGTGGGAGTGGCGCTTGGCTTACCCTACACCCTAAACCCTAGCTTCTCCAAGGCGCTAGGCTAAGTTACAAGTCTAAGCTCCAACCCTCAACCCTCAACCCTCAACCTTCAACCCTCCACCATAAACCATACCTCCTCCCGGTGGGAGGGGCACTTGGCTACTAAGCCCTAGACCATCAATCCTTAACCTTTCATCTTCAGCCCACAGCCCACAACCCTCAACCCCAAACCCTAAACTTTCAGCCCTACACCCTCAACCCACCGGTGGAACCCGTCCTCGTGCGACAAGAAGTGCTGTCCGCTTTCGTACCGCGTGACCTGCGCACTCTCGTACGTGTACTGACCTGCATGTGGAGAGGGGGTTTGAGGTTATGGATTCAGGGTTCAAGGGTTTCAGGGGTTTAGGGGCTAGCCTGGTGCACGATGGAGTTGGTTCTAGTGTTGGGAAAGAGACTGCTGGCCGCTCTCATACCGTGTGACCTGCGCGCTCTTGTACGTGTACTGAGGAGAACGGTTTGTTTAAGCTTTTATTCAGATTTTATTCAGCTTCTATTCAGCTGCCATTCAGCTTCCAGTAAGTTTACTCAGCCATGTCATATTGGACGGCATCTTCTGTATGCAACTTTGTGTGGGCCAGGAAGTGCTCTGCTCGCTCTCATACCGTGTGACCTGCGCGCTCTCATATGTGTACTGGCCTGCATGTGGAGAGGGGGTTGGTAGTTGAGGATTCAGGGTTTCGGGGTTTTGGGGCTCGATTGGGGCTCGATTGGGGCTTGATTAACTGGGGCTCGATTGACGGAGGCGGGACTGGGGGGACGGAGGGGGGACGGAGGGGGACTGGGAGGGAGGGGGGGGACGGAGGGGGGACTGGGGCTTGATTAACGGAGGCGCGTTCTCGTCGCCGAGCCCTGGACCCAGCAATGCAGCACTGCTGGTGACGAGGATCTCCGTGCCGCTGACGAGCGGGGTAAAATACGACTGGCCCGGCTCCTGCTAGATTGCCCCTCGGTGGAACACTTCAGGAGCGGCTTGCCCGGCGCTGCCATGGCTTGGCGAGTAGCCGCGGCGCTGCCGCGGCCCGTGCTGGGAGACGGCCCTTATCCTCCCCCCATGCAGGACGCCATGCGGCACCGATCTCGACGAGTTGATCGACGAGCGGAGGAGCTGGCGCCCGTCAATGCATGCTGGACATTGGTCAAGATGGCTGCCCGTGGAGGCGGGCTACCATCACGGCTTCAGCGGTGGCGACCGCCGAGGCAACACAGAGTAAATCCGCTTCACCAATCGCAGCGTTCGTCACCGCGCTCATCCTCGGGGTCGCTCGTCTGCCGGTGACTGGCGTTGGAAGGTCTTCAGGCAGCCTCCATGACAACTCTGTCGTCCATGCACCCCTGGAGGGTGGGACCTGGCCATGCATGAGGCATGGGGCGCCGGCTGAGCCCCATGCAAACGAGAGCTGGACAGCCATGCACTGCCAGGCGGGGACCGTTCCAGTCAGC
Source organism: Chlamydomonas sp. UWO 241 (assembly GCA_016618255.1). Classification (NCBI taxonomy): domain Eukaryota; kingdom Viridiplantae; phylum Chlorophyta; class Chlorophyceae; order Chlamydomonadales; family Chlamydomonadaceae; genus Chlamydomonas; species Chlamydomonas priscui. Next base: position 11,994 of record VFSX01000323.1, read on the forward strand.
GCCAGTCGGCTCTGCCGGCTTGACTGGCCACAAGGCCACTACTGTGACCCTGAGGAAGGTCCTCTCCTATATGCTCCTTGCCAGACATGTCTCTCAGAGACCGCTGTTTGGGGTAGTCTAGCCGGCGGGAACGGTAGTCTATCGGCCGGGAGCCGGCAGTACTCTAGTACTTAAGTGTGCTGGAGTATCGGCGGGTGTCTCTAGTAGAAGAGTAGCCTGCTTAGCTGGAAACCCCGTGTTACTGTTACTGTTACTGGGGTTTTAGGGTTTCAAGGGTTTGGGGGCTAGCTAGGTGCACGACAGAGCCTGGCGCAGTGTGGTGAAAGGAAGTGCTGGCCGCTCTCATACCAACGTACTCATCTGCGCACCGTGGTACGTGTACTGGCCTGCGCACGACAAGGACGGTTGTTTTGACGGTTGTTGTTTTGGATTGGGTCTGTGGACGGCGTCTTATGTGATGTGTCACTTTGTGTGAGAAAAGGTAGTGCTGGCCGCTCCCATACCGTGTGACGTGCGCACTCTCGTACGTGTGCTGGCCTGCATGGGGCTAAACACATAGGGTTGATGAAAAAATCAGGTTTGGTATTATTCAAGTGATTGGCACACAAATCTGTTGTAGTGTGGTGAAGAGAGTGCTGCCCGCGCTCATACCGACATACTGATCTGCGCACTCACGTACATGAACTGGCCTGCCAGGGGTTGAGGGTGTATCAGTGTGCGACTTCATGGGCTTGCCCCACGCCTAGCAGGCCTGCATAACATCAAGCCAGGCTCTCCCCATGCCCACCAGCTTTCCTTATTCCCACCATTCGGCCAGGCAAACCCAGGCTGACCAGCGCTCGGCATCAGTCCTGGCATGCGCCATGCCCGTCAGGCTTGCCCCATGCTCACCAGGCCTGCCCCATGCCCACCATCAGACCAGGCTAGCCCCATGCCAACTCTCAGTCCAGGCTTGCCCCATGCCAACTATCAGTCCAGGCTTGCCCCATGCCAACTATCAGACCACGCTTGCTCCATGCCCACCAGGCTTGCCCCATGCCGACCATCAGTCCAGGCTTGCCCCAAGCCCAGCAGGCTTGCCCCATGCCAACTCTCAGTCCAGGCTTGCCCCATGCCAACTATCAGACCAGGCTTGCCCCATGCCCACCATCAGACCAGGCTCGCTCCATGCCCAGCAGGCTTGCCCCATGCCCAACATCAGTCCAGGCTTGCCCCACGCCCACCAACAGACCAGGCTCTCCCCGGGCTGACCAGCGCGCGGCATCAGTCCAAGCTTGCCCCATGCCCGTCAGGCTTGCCCCATGCTCACCATCAGACTAGGCTCTCCCCATGCTCACCAGCGCGCGGCATCAGTCCTGGCTTGCCCCATGCCCTCCAGCGCTTCGCTTGAAGCAGGACCTTGCCGCGGGACTGTAGTGAGGTACAAGGCAGGGAATGACAAGATATGAGATTCGGGTTTGTGTGAACCCCATGCAGGACTGTGAGATGCAGGGCAGGGCAGGATTGGCAGAATGTCAGATGTGCGTGCAAAACACCCGAGGGCCGAGGGGCGGGGCACGGCACGGCACGGCACGGCACGGCACGGCACGGCACGGCACGGCACGGCAGCGGGTGCGCATAGGGTTTGCATTGGATGTGGCAATGCATTCGTGGTCCCATTTCCAAACGGACGTGGCGATACACTCGCACCTGGAAGTCAGAGACGCGCTCATGCAGGCGCGGGTGCATGGCCAGCGTCTTGTTGTCCACCTGCATGCCGCTGCTGTTACGTCGGTCGTTGTACTGGTTTGCACCGGCGGTCGAAGCCACGTTCCCGCCACCAATCTTGGAAAGCTGCATGAACCCTGCGCGTGTATGCAAATGTGGTAAGTGTCGTCGTCGTCGGAAGTTACGTCGGTCGTTGTACTGGCTTGCACCGGCGGTCGAAGCCACGTTCCCGCCACCGATCTTGGAAAGCTGCATGAACCCTGCGCGTGTATGCAAATGTGGTTGTGAGCATCGTCATCGTCGAAAGTTACGTCGGTCGTTGTACTGGTTTGCACCGGCGGTCGGAGCCACGTTGCCGCCACCGATCTTGGACAGCTGCATGAAGCCTGCGTCGCGTGCACACAAATGTGGTCAGAAATGTGGAGCAAATGCAGTGTAAATGGCAATACACTGGCACTCATTCCAGGGTTTTGTACTGGTTTGCACCGGCGGTCGAAGCCACGTTCCCGCCCCGATCTTGGACAGCTGCATGAACCCTGTGCGTGTATACAAATGAGGTAAGTGTCGTCATAGTTGAAAGTTTCGTCGGTCTTTGTACCGGTTTGCACCGGCGGTCGAAGCCATGTTCTCGCCACCAATCTTGGACACCTACATGAACCATGCGCGGCACGTGCGCACGCACACACAAGCGGTCTGTATTCAGGGGCCCGTCCCCCGTGCACTGCAGCGTCACCCGTCTCCCCTGCTGCAGCCACCAGCTCGTTGCAGCCGCCCCTAAACCCTAAAAAAACGAATCCCACCTGAACCCTAAGCCATTAATACAACCATACACACTCACCCGTCTCCACTGCCGCAGCCACCAGTTCTTCCCAGCCGTGCCCCATGGTCCGTGTCGCGTGCATATGCATGCGTTGCTCCCCCCACCCCCCTGATGGGTTTTAGGCTCCAGACTTACCCCATGACCTGAGCCCCATACCCTTCATCAACCCTACGGCCTCACTCGACTCCTCTGCTGCAGTCAGGAGCTTGTCACAGCGCCCTTTGACCCTAAAAAAACAAACCCCACCTGAGCCCCAAACCCTTAATCAACCCTGCGGCCTCACCCGTCTCCTCTCCCGCAGCCACCAGTTCGTCACATGTGACAGCCGCCCCTTAACCCCAAACCCCAAACCCCACCTGAGCCCCATACCGGTTATCAACCCTGCGGCCTCACCTGACCTTCTGCTGCAGCCACGACCTCGTCACAACCGCCCCTTGAACCCAAACCCCGAACCCCACCTGAGCCTCAAACCCTAAATGAACCCTGCGGCCGCACCCGTATCCTCTGCTGCAGCCACAAGTTCGTCACAGCCGTCGTCAGGGTAAAAGTTGCCAACCGTGAAGACGGGCGGGTCCAAGCACAGAATCCGCAGCCCAGGCGTCGAAAGGTCGACAGTCATGTACGAGCCTGACAATGTGTGTGTGTGTGGGGGGGGGGGGTAGGGGGTAGGGGAAGGAGTCAGTATGCACTCTAAAAGGGTGTGCACGTATTGCGTGTGTGTGGCGTGTGGGGGGGGGTCAGCATGCACCAACACACGGGGTAGAAGTGTTCGACCGTGAACACGGGCGGGTCCAAGCACGGGGTGCGCAGCCCGGGCGTCGAAAGGTCGACAGTCATGTGCGCGCCTATTGTGTGGGTGGGGGGAAGGCGTGTCGGTACGCACTCTACAAAGGGTGTGCGCGTCTTGCGTTTGTATGCGTGTGTGTGGTGGAGAGGGGGGGGGTCAGCATGCACCAACACACTGGGTAGAAGTGTTCGACCGTGAACACGGGCGGGTCCAAGCACAGGATCCACAGCCCGTGGCGTCGAAAGGTCGGCAGTCATGTACGCGCCTGGGATGCGTGTGCGTGAGGATTTTGTGTGTTTCTGTGTGTACCGTACGTGCGGTTTGCCTTTGCGTATAACTATCGTTTTGACCCCTCCCACATAGATGTGCGCAATAGCAGAAAATAACTCGTCAGACCCCCCCGCAGTAGGGGGTTCAATTATCCGGCAGTGCAGCCAATCGGCTCCAATCAGCTCAGCTCGGTTCCGATCGGCTTCAAAACCTACGCAAAGCGTCCATTCCAGCCACAACACGTCGTCCTTGCCACGATGACAAGCCGTGCTACTATTGCAGCCTGTGGCATGCACGCATGCCCTCGCTCCCCATGCAGAATGTGCCATGCGCCCATGCAACATCTGCAACATCTCCCCCCACACACACACACACGTATGAGAGCCCAAACTCCTGAACACAGCTCTGCCTCTGACACTGAGTAGTGCTCTGGAGCACTGGCACTGCCACTGAGTAGCCTGCTGACTGCCACTAATCTCACAGCGCGCGCGCGCCGCGTGTTCTGTACAGCCCTCCACCCCCACACACCTGTGCCTATTGACAATGCTGACCTAGAGAGGTGCCATTGGGGCTGTTAGAGCTGTTGTAACACGCTGTATTTTTTCAGGAGCGTTCAAGCATTAGAGGGACCAGAACGGGTGATGTGACCATGCGCAGTCCAGTGAAACAAATGTTCAAAGGCCCCGCGGCTGAATACACAATTTATTGAAGGCCCGCAATTGGATTGAACAATTATAATTTCGACCCCCCCCCCGCGAAGGCAAGTGATATGGACGGTATGTGTATGTGTTTGGGGGGGGGGGGAGGGGCATCGGGATATAACCATGAACACCATGCACAGGATCCGCAGGCCAGGCGTCGCAAGGTCGACAGTCATGTACGCGCCTGGGATGCGTGCGCGTGTGAAATTTGTGTCTGTGTGTGTGTATGTGTGTATGTGTGTGTGTGGGGGGAGGGGCATCGGGATATAACCATGAACACCATGGACAGGATCCGCAGGCCAGGCGTCGAAAGGTTGACAGTCATGTACGCGCCTGGAATTTGTGTGTGCCGGGGTGGGGTGGGTGGGGGGGGGGCAGTAAGCATGAAAACGTGTGCCCCTGGTTGGCTTGGGGCGCGCTTGGGCCTTGTGTGGTGTACTCCAGGTGGAGAGCGCCCCCGTTATGTTGTGCTTTTGTGATGACGTGTGCACGGTCCGGCTGTCCCTCGGGCGCCGGCCCCTCCACCTTGGCGGTCAAGTAGATTGGCAAGCGCCACTCAACCCCCTATCCCCTGGAAGCAGTTAGGACCTATTTTGGAGGCGTCGCACAATAGCTCTCCTTTTTGCTCTTGGACTACACGTTGGCAGGCAGCCGGCTGGTGGCTACCGCCCCTCAAGTAATTGTTAGGGCAAGAACTCGACTTGGGTCTAGGCGGTGGTACTAGGACTAGAAGGTTGTCTTCGCTGGAAAGCCGATGTAACTGTGACTGTTGTGATGACGGCGGCGCAAGAAATAGCAGGTGCTGAGGCCCTGCAGCTGGGCGATGGTTGGCCCGGGGCGCCCCACCACCCCTGCTTTGGAGATGTGGCGGTAAACTTCCTAGGGCGGTAGCTTGGCAGGGACACCGTTGATGTTTTCCAAGACCTCAGTCAAGGGCCCAGGGCCCTAAGACCCCTTGCCACGCGGACACTCAAAGGTGGCAGATACGCGGTTATGGCGGTCAGCGAAAACTTGGTAAACTTGGTAAGCAAATTAACTAAAGACAGGCAAATTAGAAGCAATCCTGCGCCCCCACCCACTTGCCAAACGGAACTCGAGCTCGGCGCGCTTCTCTGGGGTAAGGTCCTTCGGGAGCAGTCCCCCTTGGAGCAGGGCGTCTGCGGGGATGAGCTCCATGCCGGGTGTTTGCGCAGGGGGGCTGGCAGGCTGCGGGGCGGGTGGGCTGGCGGCGGGCCGGCTGGGAGTGGGAGAGATGGGCAGCTGCGCGGCAGCTGCAGCAGCAGCGCGGAGTGGAGGGCTGCTGCTGGTGGCGGGCTCGCTGGCTGCTGCTGGTCGGGCTCCCTCAGCCGCGGCAAAGGTGGAGGCAGCGGCAGCGGCAGCCTGCCCCGCCTTGATCTGAATCCTCCGCGTGAAGTGGTCGCTGCTGGCGTTGTCCATGGGCGGCAGCAGGCCTGCATGTGGGTATGGATGCGCGTGCATGCATGCATGAGCAGCTCGCGCATGCGCGCATGGGGCGGCTCGCATGGGCACACCAGGCAGAGGCGTACCCTCTGGGTCCCAGGCATTTCCGATGGACGACGCCAACTCCGTCAGGTCGGGACCGCTACCTGACCCTTGGTAGGTCCCGTCACGACCGTCGCTGGCGCTGCATCGCACCGGGCTGCTGCGCGGGGCGAATGCTAATCGCAGCCCGTGGGTGCAGCCTCGATTGGACGCAACCCCCCTGTAAAGGGAGGGGCGTGAGTTGGCGAGCATGATTCGGTGGGCAGAATGAACAGCAGTGGTTCGGTACGCCAGGTGTAAAGGATAAGTGTGGAAGGCGGAACGGTGTCGCACAGGGGCCCCTGGTGTCGCATGGACGAGCACTCAGATGCAAGCTCACGATCCATGCAAGTATGATTCTTTCTTGATAGTACGTCACGATCGCGAGTGATTTGTGTGCGACTGTGTGGGAAAAGTAAAAGGCGTGCTGTGCTGCCCGGCGATGGATATAATCAAGGGTACGCAACCCCAAAGACCTTCCTAGGCAACACTGTCACAAGAACACCCACCTCAACGTCTTCCGCTGTACATGGACTGACTGTTTCATAAGAATGCAGAGGGAATGCAGCCGAGAGGGGAAGGGGCATAACGTGCTCACAAGGCGTGGGGATGTAGCTGGTTTGCGTTGATGCAGCAAGTCATGTGCGCTGGGGAGGCTTGGTGGCTGCGTGGTGAGGTATGCCAGGGGAGGGCAACAGGCTGGTCACTACGCAGACCGACTTTTGAATGAAGCGGTGGTTGAATTGCCAGCATCGTGGCGTGGGCTAGAAATGTGGAAGAGGATCATCAACAGTCGAGTTTACATGTCTGGGGTGGGTTATTAATGTTGGCAGCAACAAAGCTACAACTTAACGTTCGACGGCAGAAACTGTTTTGCGAATTCCCCCCCCCTGGCTGCAATCCTATTAGCTGCTGTGCCAGTGCAGACAGGGCAATCTAGGGTGGCCAATACTGGGACCATACGGGCACAATATTGATGCCACCAGTTTTCATTGTGGCGCAACGAATGCCATGCGTGATATATATACAGCATGCATCGCTACATAACTCTCCTGATTGTTGTCGGGTCGCCGCCAGAGAGTGATGCGGTCGCATGGTGGTATCACGGAGGGTGTGCAGTCGGGGGATACAGAAAGAGTAAAAAGGGCCCACGGAAGGGACAGACGCAAGCCAAATCCCGTGCGCCTGTGTGATGTTTGCCCGCGTGAAGTTGCGTGCCCGCCGTACCACAGCCCCATCGTCTGACCCGCGCAAGTGAATGCGATCATAACGCTTAAGGCGGTCGGGATGACGTTTAAGACGTGGGGCGATCAGGGGTGCGCCTCGGGCAACGCCTGGGGCGGTCGGCGCGCCTGAGGCGCCGCCTGATTCGCGCAAAGTAATGCGCCACCTGAGGCGCCACCTCAGGCATTGGAAATGTGGCAGGGCTGCAGTGGTAGGGAGGGCGAGCCTTGCAGGAGTGGCGGGTGCGGGCTCAGGGGGCAGCGCCTGTTGATGCTGCCACCGATTGCAGGTGTTCCTTCCAGTCTGCCATTGCAACTGGTTGCTTGCCGTTTAGGCCCGCTGCGCGCGGCCAGCCGCCGCCCTGAGTTTTCGGCCTCCGAAGAGGCCTCCGAACAGTCCACCCAAGTTGCCGCCACCGCTGCCGAGGCCGTCCATGAGCTTCTGAATGTCCTCCGCGGTGAGGTCGCTGCCTGAAGTGTCCTCCACCTGTGTGTGTGTGCGTGTGTGTTTGTGTGTGTATGTCTGTGTGTGTGAATATGTGAGTGTGTGTGAGTGCATGCATGGTTTCATAGGTTTTACACGTACGCACCCGGAGAGCCCCGGGGTGTGAGTTTAGGCCTCGACCACACGCCTAGGGGGGCTCAAATAGGAGAGCCTGCAAGGCCACACAGCGCAGCAGCTTAGCAGGGTTGTGTTTGTGTGTGTTTGTGTGCGCGTGTGTGTGCGTGCGTGTGTGTGTGTGTGTGTGTGTGTGTGCGTGCATGTGTGTGCGTGTGTGTGTGTGTAAGTGTGTGTGTGTGTGTGTGTGTATGTGTGTGTGTGCATGCGTGTGTGTGTGTGTGTGTGTGCGTGTGTGTGCGTGTGCGTTCGAGTGTGTGCGGTAGAGTCCTCCACCATGGTCATGACATTGGGGTTGAAACCACCACCACTACCACCGATGAGGCCGGTGAGGCCGTTTATAATCTTCGTACTACGAACGATAAAACCAACGGAGTTCGTAAACGTCATCCTCCGGTAGAGCCCTTCACCTTTGGCATGTCATTGGGATCGAAACCACCGCCGCCGCCACCCCCCATGAGGCCGGCGAGGTCGTCCATGATCTTCTGAAGCTCGACCGCCGAAAGGTCGTCGCCGGTAGGGTCCTCAACCTTTGGCATGTCATTGGGATCGAAATTGCCGAAGAGTCCGCCTGCGCACCGATTGTGAACAGGGATGGAAGGGGAGAGATGAAGAGGTGGAGTTTGATGGAGTGGGATCAGAAAGGGTGGAAGATGATGGGGGGGCGATGAAAGGGTGGAAGATTCCTCGCTGTCAGACGCTCCAGCGTCACGTCGGCCTTGAAGTCGACCTAGGGAGACAAAGGGGCAGGAGCAGTGATGTCCTTAGCGCCCTTGCAGCCCCCCCCCCTCCTTCACCCTGCACGCGCTTCGGGGGCAGCTGCACAGTGACCCCTGAGAAGGATTTCAGTAATCACTATTTCCCTGGCTAAAGCAACTTTGACCGCTCATACCAGGTGCAATACATAGCGGGTGGTCACACGACGCATGCCGCTGTGCTGCTCTCGGCGAGAGCTTTACAGCTCACCCGTCCACGCCCCCTGCCACCAAGTGTGGGGTAGTTCACGGGGAACGGGGAAACCCGAGCAGTATACGGCTTGGAGGGGGTCACTGCAGCTGTGCGTGGCTTACCCAGGTCTCCGATGTTGTCCAGAATATCCTTGAGACCTGGGATGCCGCCGCCGCCACCGCCTGGGATGTAGGAGTTGGGGTTGTCGATGGGGCTGTCGCTGCTGATCGAGGTGAGCACCTGTGTGTGTGTGTGGGGGGGGGGAGTGTGTGTGTGCGTGTGAGTGTTTGTGGTGTGTGGGTGTGGATGTGTGTGCGTGTGCACAGAGAGGTTAAAGTTGCGGTCGACGGAAGGGCTGACGCTGCTGATCGAGGTGGGACCTACATGTGTGTGGGTGTGTGTGGGTGTGTGCGCACGTGTGTGTGTGTGGGGGGGGGTATGTGTGTGTGTGTGTATGTGCGTGTGTGTGTGTCTGCGTGTCATGGGGTGGTTGAAGTTGCGGTCGTCGTAAGGGCTGTCGCTGCTGATCAAGGTGAGCACCTGCGTTTGGGGTGGGGTGTGTGGTGGGGTGTGTGCTTTTGTGTGTGTGTGCGTGTGTGTGTGTGTGTGTGTGTGTGTGTGTGTGTGTGTGTGTGAGCATGGGGAGGTTGAAGGGGCCGTCGGAAGGGCTGTCGCTGCTGATTTAAATACGCATGTGTGTGTGTTTGTGTGTGTGTGTTTGTTCAAGCAAGTGTGTGCGCGCGAGTGTGCGCATGAGTGTGTGTGCATCAGTGGTGCAGAAAGATGTGACGCGAATGCATGCGTCACACGGGAGGGTCGTTGAGCGGGTCCGGTTTTACAGTTTTTACACGTACGCGCCCGGAGGACCCAGGGACGCGAGTCAAGGCCTAGACGACACGGGGAGCTGTACAACTAGAGCTCGCAGGGCCACGCAGCTCGCCACCCTACCAAAGAATCAGAAGTAGGAGGTTTTAGCGGGGCCGGTGCATCACGCCCACACTCCGCCAACGCGCCCCCCCACCCTACCAACAGCGTATGAACATCGTACACAGTTAAAGGGTGAGCAACCGACCTTGCCAATCTTGTGCCTCCCCCCTCTGTCTGGCCAACTGTTATATTCAAAATTGGAAGTTGAAAAACGACTTTGTCAATCTTGTGCACGACCACGTCCCGGCTCGCCACGTAAATCTGCTCGCCACCCCCCCCCCCCAATCTCGCCAACCGTCAAATTCAAAATCACAGTTTTTAAAACCGACCTTGTCAATCTTGTGCGCGGCCACGTCCCGGCTCGCAACAATGTGATTAAATAATTGACACTGTCGCGGCCACTCACCCACACATCAGTGATTCCCTGTTCAGCTGTAGCCTACTAGGCTAGCACTCAGCAAGGCGCAGCAGGAATTCCAATCAAGTGGAGGTGGGGCAACTATTAAAGATACTTAAAAGGACTTCACTGCTGCACATTCACACATCCACACTCCATCCACACCTTTCTGTGCACCACCCCGTCCCGGCTCGCCACGTAGACCTGCTCACCACTCCCCTCCCCCCCCTCCCATCCTGCCAACCGATGTATATTCAAAATTTGAGGTTTTAAAACCGAACTTATTAATATTGTGTACCACCACGTCCAGGCTCGCCACGTAGATCTGCTCGCCGCTCCCCCCCCCCCCCCCCCCCTCCGCGCCTTCGCAACCGTCAATTTCATAATTCGAGGTTTTAAAACCGACCTTGTTAATCTTGTGCACCACCACGTCTAGGCTCGCCACGTAGATCTGCTTGCCGACAATCATTGCCTTGATCTCAGGCGTTCCAAGAACAGACACCAAGAACCCGCCGTCGGGTGCGGCCTGGGGGCAGTAACATTGATGGAAATAGATAAGGATGGTGTTTTGGGTAGATGTGCTCGTGGCCAGTCGTATGTGCATGTGTGCTTGTGTGTGCATTGGTCTCCGGCTTGCTAATGACAGACTCCATGAGACCGTCGTTAGGGGCAGCCTGGGAAAAGCAACACGTGCACATGAGTGTTTTTTGGTATGTGATGTTGGATGTTACAGTCAGGGACACCTATAAAAGCGTACAGCACCGCACTCGGCGCGTATGGCCCCAGCACCTTAATGAGATGGCTGGCTGTTGGTGGTAGGGAACCCCAACTCAGTAAAAAGCTTGGGCGCCCCCCCAGGTCCGCTAACGCAGCGGCAGTGATCAGCGGCAGCAAACGCTTGTTGAAGTAGGTGAGTGCAAGTGAGGAAACAGAGACGAGAGGCAGGTGCATCGCCAACTGCTATGTAGGGGCCGCTTGTGTTACGCACTGGTGCTTGTGCGTGTGTGTCCGAGCGTGTGTGCCAGAGCATGTGTGTGAATGGCTTGCCAGCAACAGAGACCATGAACCCTCCGTCTGGGGTGACCTGGGAAAATCAGTGTGTGAGCGAGGGTGCTGTCATGCAGGAGAAACATCACAGAGAGAGAGAGAGAGAAAGAGAGACATATGGGAGACATATGAGAGAAAGAGAGACGAGAGGCAGAGAGCGATAGCGATGGCAAGAGAGAGTGCCAGAGAGAGGGAGAGAGAAGGAGAGGAAGCAACAGAGGGGCGAACGCGAGCGCGAGCACTAGAGATAAAGATGGAGGAGATTTCTGGGGTTTATCCTAGGATACGCGTCATGGGTGCGCGCGGCGGCATCTTTAGCAATCCAAGTATTGGTCTCAGGCTTGCCAGCGGCAGATGTGTGCATGTGTTTGTGTTTGTGTGTGTGTGTGTGTGTGTGTGTGTGTTTTGTGCTTTGTGCATGCGTGCATGTGTGCATGTATGCATGTGCACAAGCACGCATGCACGCACACCTCCACAAACACATTTCCCGAGTCAGTCGTGAAGATGCCGGTGCCAGCTGTCAGCGCTTCACGTTTGAATGCTCCGCCACGGTGCAGCCACACGCTCGAAACCGAACGTGCGAGGCCCATCAGCGCTTCCATGATGGCCTGTGTGTGTGTGTGTGTGTGTGCATGAGTACGACATGACTGGCTGGGGCCGCGCTTTTTACCGCGGCAGCCATCTTGACAACAATATTCTGCATCACAGGTGTGTGTGTTTGTGTGTGTGTGTGTGTGTGTACGTGTGTGTGTGTGGTCGATTTAACAGTCCGTTGGACGCCTTTGATGCGCATTAGACCCTAGGAAAGAGGCCGGCAGCTGTCAAAATTATACCCCTAGCATGCCATTTGCCATCATCATCGCTGTGCACGGGTGCGTGTCTCAAACAACTGCGACAAGTGAGTCAGCCATGCCAGAACCTGGGGTTCTCCTGGCGTGGCCGAAGATTCATAAACTCCCGCATCCGCTCATCTGAATCGGCCTCCTCAGGGCGAGGGATGAACCGAAACAGGCTGTGGGCCCGCACCTGTGCCTCTTCATAGGCAGGGCACTCAAATATCATGTGTGCCCCATCCTCTAGCCCACCGCATAGGCAGCATGCCCGCTGGCTGCACCGCTGCCTCTGTCCCGCCACGGCGTAGTGTGTGTGTGTGTGCGTGTGCTTTTGTGTGTGTGTGTGTATGTGTGTGTGGGGGGGGGGGCTGGTGGGGGATACGGAGCAGGTCGAACTTGAACCAAATTTGACAGCAAAACAAACGACCGGAGAGGAAAACCGTTCCCGAAAAAAAAAGCTTCAGGATGCGGGGCCGAACCAGACAGAGGGACAGAACAAGCTAGGGACAGGGTGGGGATATTGAGGAAAACCGCAAGGAGAGGAAAATGAGAGGAAAGGAAGCCAGAAAGAACAACACGAGAGGAGGCAGGCAGGAGACATGTTGGAGACTTACACACACACACACGCACACACATACACACACACACACCGCAACAACGCTGGGGTTACTCCCACTATCCAGCCCAGCCGCCCCCCCCCCCCACACACACACATGCAAACACACAACGCACACACACTCGCACACACACACAGCCGCACAGTCACTGGGGTCACTCCCAACATCCAGCCCAGCCGCGTCACACAAACACACACACACGCATTGCAACGTCGCTGGGGTCTCTTCCACCATCCAGACCAGCTGCCTTACACACACACACATGCAAACACACACACACACACACACACACACACAAACACACACACACACACGCACCGCCAAGTCGCTGGGGCCACTCCCACCATCCAGCCCAGCCGCCTCACACACACACACACACGCACACACACATTCGAACATACACACACACACACACATACACGCACCGCAACATCGTTGGGGTCACTCTCACCGTCCAGCCCAGCCGCCTCACACACACACACACACGCACACACACATACATGCACGCACCGCAACATCGCTGGGGTCACTCCCACCGTCCAGCCCAGCCGCTTCACACACATGCACCCCTCCCAAACACACACACGCACGCACCGCAACGTCGCTGGGGTCACTCCCACCGTCCAGCCCAGCCCCCCCCCCCCCCACACACACAGGCAAACACACATGCACATATGCACACACACACACATAAAAACGCACATGCAAACACACACGCCTCCGCCACAAACACACACACGCACGCACCGCAACATCGCTGGGGTCACTCCCACCGTCCAGCCCAGCCGCCTCGTTCATTGCCTCATAAGCCGCATCAGTCGCCGCAAATATTGTGGAACCCGTTACGTTAAACCAGTCGGGGCTGAACGTGCTGCGAGCAGAAAATAAGGATGCTGTGTGTGCGTGTGTGTGTGTGTGTGCTTTTAGTGCCTCAAGGGCCGAATCAGTCGCCGCAAATATTGTGGAACCCGTTACGTTGAACCAGTCAGGATTGAACGTGCTGCGAGCAGAAAAGAAGGACGCCGAGTGTGTGTGTGTGTGTGTGTGTGCTTTTGGTGCCTCAAGGGCCGCATCAGTTGGCACAAATATTGTGGACCCCGTTACGTTGAACCAGTCGGGGCTGAACGTGCGGCAAGCAGAAAAGAAGGAAGCCGTGTGTGTGTGTTTGTGTGTGTGTGTGTGTGTGTGTGTGCCCCCCCAAACCAAGGATACTATCCACTCGATTCAGGCGCTGGTCGGTCACCCGCTATTCGAAAGACATCCCAGTGCACGGGTCAGACTTCGTAACAATTGCCGGGGTGTACTGCTGTTAGTAGTACAGGCATTGCCGGTGCGTGCGGACGGCCTCATGTAACGCTTGGTTGGTTGGTTGGTTGGTTGTGTGTGTGCGTGCGTGTGTTGAGGGCCTCGAAAGCCGCATCAGTCAGCGCAAATATCATGGCACCTGTTGCGTTGAACCAGTCGGGGCTGAACGTGCTGTGTGAAGCAAAGAAGGGGCAACAAAGCCGGTGTGTGTGTGTGTGTGCTTTTAGTGCCTCTAGAGCCGCATCAGTCAGTAAATATAGTGGAACACGTTACGTTGAACCAGTTGGGGCTCAGCATGCTGTGTGTGTGTGTGTGTGTGTGTGTGTGTTATTATCTCTCTCTCTGTGTGTATGTGTGTGTGTTATTAGTTGTGCATGTGGACGGCCTCATGTAACGCTTGATTGCATTGTCTGGTTGGTTGTGTGGCGTTGAGCGTTAAAGCATTTAGCGTTTTAGCTTTGAGCGTTGAAGCGTCGAGCGTTTTGGCGATTGACGTTTTAGCATTGGAGCGTCCAGATTCTGGGATGAAGGGTATCAGGTCATGCCAATCATCACCTGTACAACATCGGGGCACCATGAGCTCGCTGCCGTTGTGAGTCATTTCCTTGGCTGCGTTTGGAGCCAGATTTGGAAGCCATGGGTTGCCATGGGGCCGGATTCTCAGACAAATGGCTTTAACTGACATCTTAAATCGAGAAACGGACATCACTATGGTAGTTGTGCACCGCACGTTTGGAGGTTGATGGAAGCTGGTTTTAGCGTTTACTGTCTAGGTTAAAGGACATCAGATCAGGCCAAACTCGGGCAAAACAATCACCTGTACAGCGTCAGGGCACCCATGAGCTCGCCGTCGTTGTACATGGCGCGGCGAACGTCGTCGAGCTTCTGGATGTTGCCTCGGAAGAGGACCTGAACGCACGCACATGCACAGACAAGAGAGAGGGAGATGGCCAGTTATGTGTGGGTGATTGTTGTCAAACCGCAAGAACCAACACAACACACGACTCAACTAAGGCCGACACACCAATTCGTCTACTCTTGACGAATTGGAAAATTCGTCTACACTAGACGAATTTCCAAAATCGAGTTCTGCACAGACGAATGCACAGACGACTCCTGCGTGTAAAATTCCTCAAATTTGCGACGATTGCACAGACAATTGCACAGACGATTCTACTTCCTGCACACGTTTTCACCTCTGGCAAACGACCCAACACAAAAAAGAACGGTGTGAAGGGTTGAAAATGGGAAGAAGACGCGGTGGAGAGAGTCAAGCTTCTGGATGTTGTCTCGGAGGAGCACCTTCACAAACGCACATGCACAGACAAGCAAGCGGGGAAAGGGCAGTCAGGGGTGCAGGGGGGGGGGAGGGCGGCAAAATATACGATCCAACAAAAAAACGGTGAGCAGGGTTGAAAAGGGGGGGGAAGAGGTGGTGGAGAGTGTCGAGCTTCTGAACGTCGCCTCGGAAGAGCACCTGCACACACACACACACGAAGGAGAGGGAGGGGGGCAGTCAGGGGTGCAGGTGGCGGGGGGGGGGAGGGGGACGACCCAACACAAAAAACTGTGTGAAGGGTTGAAAAAGGGGTGAAGGGGGTGGCGGAAATCGTCCAGCTTCTGGATGTCGCCTTGGAAGAGCACATGCAGACATGCACACGCACACAGAAGAGATAGGGAGGGGGGAAGTTCTGGGTGGCCCTACTAAAATGCCAACGTCTTATCCGCGCCATGGAATGCGGTCATAATGCCTGAGACGGTCTGGGGTGCGCCTGAGGCGGTGGTGGGCGCCTGAGGCGGTCGGGGTGGCACCTGAGGCGGTTTGGATAACGCCTGAGGCGACACCTGAGGCGATCAGGGGTGCGCCTCAGGCGGCGCCTCAGGCGGTCGGAGCGCCTGAGGCGCCGCCTGATCCGCGCCATGGAATGGGACGCCTCGGGCGCCGCCTCAGGCGTTGTGAATGTGGTAGGGTGGGTGGTTGATGTCGAAATGCACAAACCAACAGAACACTGGCTGTACAAAAAGTTGAGAGGGGAACGGCGGACACCCTAGAGCTTCCGGATGTCACCTCGGAAGAGCACCTGCACACACGCATACGCATGCAACACACAAGAGAGGGAGAGGGGCGGTCAGGGGTGCTGGGACGGGGGGGGGGGGGGCAGAATGCACAAACCGACACATAAAAACGGTGCGAAGGGTCGAGAAAGGGGGGAAGGGGGCGGCGGACATCGTAAAATTTCGTGGTGATGCCTTGGAAGAGCACCTGCATACACACACATGCACAGACAAGAGAGAGAGAGACGGGCAGTCAGGGGTGCAGGGGGGGGGGGGGACACGACCCAACACAAAAATAAACGTGAGCAGGGTTGAATAAGGGAAGAAGAGGCGGCGGAGAGCTTTAAGCTTCTGGATGTTTTCTCGGAAGAGCACCTGCACACACGCACATGCACAGACAAGCGAGAGGGAGAAGAGCAGTGAGGGGTTGGTGGTTGGGGTCGAAATGCACGAACCAACACAAAACTGACTGTAAAAATAGTTGAGAGGGGGAAAAACATTGTCGAGCGCCTGGATGTTGACTCGGAACAGCTTTCAAGCAGCTACCAGGCAGCTACCAGGCAGCTACCAGAAAGCTACCAGGCAGCCCACCCACCGCGTCAATCTCGTGGATGACCATGTTTGCACCCTCGATGTAAACTTGAGTGCCGACGATGTTGGCGGAGCGGTCGGGCTGACCATCGAGAGAGATGGAGATGGCGTCACCACTTTGTATGTGTGTGCGTGTGCGTGTGTGTGTGTGTGTGTGTGTGTGTGTGTGTGTGTATGTGTGCATGTGTGTGGTCGAATTAACAGTCCGTCGGACGCCTTTGATGACGCATTCGACCCTAGTGTGTGTGTGTGTGTGTGTGGTCGAGCTGACCAAACAGAGAGATAAAGATGGCATCACCACTGTGTGTGTGTGTGTGTGTGTGTGTGTGTGTGTGTTCGGGCTGCCCATCGAGGGAGATGGAGATGGCGTCACCACTGTGGGTGTGTGTGCGTGTGCGTGTGTGTGTGTGTGTGTATGTGTGCGTGTGTGGTCGAATTTACAGTCCGTCGGACGCCTTTGATGACGCATTCGAACCTAGTGTGTGTGTGTGTGGTTGAGCTGACCAAACAGAGAGATAAAGATGGCGTCACCACTGTGTGTGTGTGTGTGTGTGTGTGTGTGTGTGTGTTCGGGCTGCCCATCGAGGGAGATGGAGATGGCGTCACCACTGTGGTGGTGGGTGGGTGGTGGGTGGGTGGGTGGGGGTGGTGGGTGGGGTGCGCGCATGTATGTGTGTGTGTGCATGTGTGTGTGTGTGTGTGTGGTCGAGCTGACCAAAGAGAGATAAAGATGTCATCACCACTGTGTGCGTGTGTGTGTGTGTGTGTGTGAGCGGTCGGGCTGACCATCGAGGGAGATGGAGATGGCGTCACCACAGTGTGTGTCTGTGTGTGTGCGTGTGTCAGTGATGCAGAAAGACCGCCATCATGCCGATCATTTTCTGCATCACTGGTGTGTGTGTGTGTGTGTGTGTTTGTGTGCATGTGTGTGTGTGTGTGTGCATTCGGGCTGACCATCGAGGGAGATGGAGATGGTGTCACCACTGCGTAGGTGGGGGGGCATGCATTTGTTTGTGTGTGTGTGTGTGTGTTTGCATCCATCGCGCAGCTGCGGCATGTTGATGGCGCCCACCACGGCTTTTGAGATTGGAAAAGGAGACAAAAACGAATTTTGTATTACAAAACGTGAAAATAAACCCACATTCGCGGCGCCCACCACAGATTTTGAGCTTGGCAAAAGAAACAAAACTAATTGAATATAAGAAGGGACAATAAACCCACATGCGTGTCACTTGGATGTCTCCACCAAGCGCCTCCAGAATGAGCCCATCGCGCAGCTGGGGTGTGTTGACAATTCCTCTGACAGAGTGCAGCAGCCACAGCGATCCGAGCACGTCAGACATGTCGGTGTTGTTGAAAAACAGCCCGAGCAGGTTGTCGTTTGCAGCGAGGAACGCCTGCAGCAAAGGGGTGGGGGGTGTTTTAGGGTGCATGGCCAAGGTTTTGCTGTTTAGATTTTTGGGTTTTTGATGAAGTGAAAGACCACAGGGAGCCAAGGACGCCGCCGGACATGTCGGTGTGGTTGAAAAAACAGTCCGAGCAGGTTTCAGGGTTTGGCTTGAAGGGTGTTAACCTTACAAGGTCAAAAGCCCTTAAGCCCCTGGGTTGTTGTTCAGGTGTTGGGGTTTGTGATAGAGTGCAGGGACCACATCAAGGCCAGAACATCGGACATGTTGGTGTTGTTGACAAACAGTCCGAGCAGGTTATCGTTCGCAGCAAGGAAAGCCTGTGTGGTCAAAAGGATGAAGGGTGTAGGTTTGGGGTTGGAGGTTTGGGGTTGAAGGTTTAGGAGCAAGGGCTGAGGACGGAGTACCACGGACCACTGCAAGCCGAGGACATCGGGCATGCCGGTGTTGTTGACAAACAGTCCGAGCAGGTTATCGTTCACAGCAAGGAAAGCCTGTGTGGTCAAAAGGATGAGGGGTGTAGGTTTGGGGTTGGAGGTTTGGGGTTGATAGTTTAGGAGCAAGGGCTGAGGACGGAGTACCACGAACCACTGCAAGCCGAGGACATTGGGCATGCCGGTGTTGTTGACAAACAGTCCGAGCAGGTTATCGTTTGCAGCAAGGAAAGCCTGTGTGGTCAAAAGGATGAAGGGTGTAGGTTTGTGGTCGGAAGTTTGGGGTTGAAGGTTTAGGAGCAAGGGCTGAGGACGGAGTACCACGAACCACTGCAACCCGAGGACATCGGGCACACCGGTGTTGCTGACAAACAGTCCGAGCAGGTTATCGTTCGCAGCAAGGAAAGCCTGTGTGGTCAAAAGGATGAAGGGTGTAGGTTTGTGGTTGGAGGTTTGGGGTTGAAGGTTTAGGAGCAAGGGCTGAGGACGGAGTACCACAGACCACTGCAAGCCGAGGACATCGGGCATGCCGGTGTTGTTGACAAACAGTCCGAGCAGGTTATCGTTCGCAGCAAGGAAAGCCTGTGTGGTCAAAAGGATGAAGGGTGTAGGTTTGGGGTTGGAGGTTTGGGGTTGATAGTTTAGGAGCAAGGGCTGAGGACGGAGTACCACGAACCACTGCAAGCCGAGGACATTGGGCATGCCGGTGTTGTTGACAAACAGTCCGAGCAGGTTATCGTTTGCAGCAAGGAAAGCCTGTGTGGTCAAAAGGATGAAGGGTGTAGGTTTGTGGTCGGAAGTTTGGGGTTGAAGGTTTAGGAGCAAGGGCTGAGGACGGAGTACCACGAACCACTGCAACCCGAGGACATCGGGCACACCGGTGTTGCTGACAAACAGTCCGAGCAGGTTATCGTTCGCAGCAAGGAAAGCCTGTGTGGTCAAAAGGATGAAGGGTGTAGGTTTGTGGTTGGAGGTTTGGGGTTGAAGGTTTAGGAGCAAGGGCTGAGGACGGAGTACCACAGACCACTGCAAGCCGAGGACATCGGGCATGCCGGTGTTGTTGCAAAACAGCCCGAGCAGGTTGTCGTTTGCAGCAAGGAAGGCCTACAGGTTTGTGGGTTCGGGTTGAAGCGTGTTTACCTTACAAGGTCAAGGGTTTTTGTTCAGGTACTAGGTTTTGTGATGGAGTGCAGCGACCACAGCGAGCCGAGGACGTTGACATATCGTTGTTGCTGATAAAACAGCCCGAGCATGTTGCCGTTTGCAGCGAGGAAGGCCTGCAGCAAAGGGAAGGTAGTGTTTACTAGAGCAGGGATTGAGTTCATGGGTCAAGGAGCTCCCAGGAATCCAGGAATATGGGATTGGGTGGTGTGAAGGGACGACAGCGAGCTGAGGACTTCGCTCTTGTTGAAATAAAATAAACGCCGAGGAGCTTGCTCTTTGCAGCGAGGAAAGCCTGTGTGGTCAAAAGGGTGCAGGGGGCGGGTTTGTGGTTGAAGGTTTGTCATGGAAGATGAAGGAGCAAGGGCTACGGACAGGGTGCAAGGACCAGAGCATGCCGAGCACGTCAGACATGTTGGTGTTGTTGAGAAAACGCCCGAGCAGTTTGTAATTTGCAGCAAGGGATGCCTGCAGCAAAGAGGGATTGTGTTGTAGGGAGCAGGGCTTGCGGTTGAGGGTCAAGGAGCTCCGAGGAATTCAGGTTTTGGGTGGAGTGAAGGGACCATAGCAAACCGAGGATGTTGACATGTCAGTTTTGTTGAAAACAGCCAGAGCAGGTTGTCGTTTGCAGCGAGGAAGGCCTGCAGCAAAGGGGGGTTGTGTTTTAGGGATCATGTGGATGGAGTCAGAACGAACACGGTGACATCATACCATCAAAGCGCTCACACTACATCACATCACACCTCATCACGCCACATCACACCACACCACACCACACCACACATCACACCTCCATGGCTTCTGGAGTTGGAGCAAAAACGGTCACATCACATCATCACAATACACCACATCACACACCACACCACATCACACCATAACACACTACATGACGCCACATCACATCACACCTCCAGAGCCTCTGGCGTCGGAGCAAGCGCGGTCACATTACATCATCACAGACTACCATCAGAGCGATCACACCACATCACGCCACACCACATCACACCACATCACACCACATCACACCACATCACACCTCCATGGCCTCTGAAGTCGAAACAAACACGTTAACATCACATCATCACATCACACATAACGGTCACACCACATCACACATGACACCACGTCACATTTCCAGGGCCTCTGGAGTCGGAGCAAACACGGCCACATCAAGCCATCACATCACACCATGACATCATCACATCACACCACATCACACATCCATGGCCTCTGGAGTTTGAACAAACGCGTTCGTATCACATCATAACATCACACCACGCAACATCGCATC
Source organism: Chlamydomonas sp. UWO 241 (assembly GCA_016618255.1). Taxonomy (NCBI): domain Eukaryota; kingdom Viridiplantae; phylum Chlorophyta; class Chlorophyceae; order Chlamydomonadales; family Chlamydomonadaceae; genus Chlamydomonas; species Chlamydomonas priscui. Next base: position 32,675 of record VFSX01000323.1, read on the forward strand.
ATACATTACGGTCACACCACATCACACCACGACCATACCACATCACACCTTCATGATCTCTGGAGTCGGTACACACACGTTCACATCACATCATCACGAAACACCACACCACACCACATCACATCACACACCATATCACGCCACATCACACCACATCCCATCACACCACATCACACCTCCATGGCCTCTGGCGTCGGAGCAAATGCAGTCACATCACATCATCACACAACACAATCAGAGCGGTTACACCACATCACACCACATCACACCATATCACGCCACATCACACCACATCCCATCACACCACATCACACCTCCATGGCCTCTGGCGTCGGAGCAAATGCAGTCACATCACATCATCACACAACACAATCAGAGCGGTCACACCACATCACGCCACATCACGCCACATCACACCACATCACACTACATCACACCTCCATGGCCTCTGAAGTCGGAACAAACACGGTCACATCCGACGAAGCCTCCAATGGAATGACCGCCTCGCCAAATGAGAACAGCCGGCCGTCGCCTCTGAACGCACTGCAGTGTGCGCGTGTGTGTTTGTGTGGGGGCAGTGTGACACGAATTAGACGCTGCTGCATTCGCTTCGTGCTGGGGAGAGGGATGTTGGGGGTGGGGGGGTGCAGGGCACATCAGATGAAGCCCCTGGGAGAATGGCAGCCTCGTCAAATGAGAACAGGCGGCCGTCGCCCTTGAACGCGCTGCGCTGTGTGCGTGTGTGTTTGTGTTGGTGCAGTGTGGGACGAATTCGACACTGCTGCATTTGGTACGTGCTGGGGAGAGGAATGTGGGGGGTGGGGGTGCAGTTGACATCTGATGAAGCTCTGTGAAAAAATGGTAGCCAGGCCAGGTGTGAATAGCCTGCCGTCCCCCTTGGGCGCGCTGCGATGTGCGTGTGGGCGGTGTGTTTGACAGTGTGTGGGGGAGTGAACACAATGGATTTGGTGCGTGTTGGGGCAGGGAGGGGGGGGGGCGGCCACATCTGAGGGTGGGGGTATCGGCACCATCCGACGCTGAATATGACAGAATATCATCCTCGACAAATGTGAACAGCCTGCCTTCGCCCTTGAGCGCAGGAGGGGAACTTGATGGAATGACAGTCTGGTCAAATGTGTACAGCCTGTCTTCGCCCGTGCACATGCTGAAATGTGTGTGTGTGTGTGTGTGTGTGTGTGTGTGTGCATGTGTCTGCGTCGGGGGTTGGTGCTCATATACATTTTGTATGTGTCTGTGTGCGGGTGGGTGGGTGAGTGCAGTGAGCCCACTGCAGTTTGTGCATTTGAGTACGTTTGTGTGGGGCAGCAGAGAGGTGTGTGTGTGCGCGCGCGTGTGTGTGTGTGTGTGTGTGTGTATGAGGGTGTGAGGGTGGTGGTTGCTGTGGCAAAAGCCGCCCACCTGACAAGACCAGTGTAGCCTGCATGCCCGGGCATGGGGTCATGTGTGCCGCGAGGGGGGTGTCTTCGCCCTCAAGGGAGGGTGTGGCCGGGTTGAGGGGCACGATCATTGCGTGAATGGCGCCCATGACCCCCAACTACGCTTGCTATCGCCTCGGAGGGGCCGCCTTTTGCTTCCCTTGGAGGCATCGGACCGACTTTGAGCGCGTGATGGGGGGCTCGGCTTAACCCATGCTTCCCCCGAGTTGAAAAGATTCGATTTTGGGGTGTGAACTGCGCCTTGGGTGAAGGGTGGGGGGTCGGGGCGACTCGAACTCTGTTTTTTTGAATAACACAAAACATTGTACGGGTACAAGGTCGTTGTACGGGTAATACGGCCCCGTGAACTTAGACTAGAGAGCTTGCTTACTGTGATGATGGGACTGATAGGCTGGCGCGCTGCGTGGCCTTGTGGGCTCTACTAGCCGTGTAGTCTAGGCCTTAACTCACGCCCCGGGGTCCTCTGCGCACGTGTAAAAACTGTAAAATACTGTGATGATGGATTATGCGAGCCGCAGTTGACCCACCTAGTGAGATCAGTGTAGACCGCCTCTCCGGTTATGGGGTCATGCGCGCAGCCCAGGGCGACATTCGGGGAAGACGACATAACCTCTGGGAGACGGCGAAGCCACCTCCCCCGGGGAGGGAGGGACCTCTGTATGGGAGGGCGACACCTCCCCCACGGAGGGCACACACACATACACACACGAACAAAACGTTAGTTCCGCCCACCTGGACAGTTCAGTGTAGACCGCCTCTCCGGGTATGGGGTCGCGCGTGCCGCCGGGGTTATCGTACGGGAAGGGCAAAAACTCCCTCAGCGCAAGAAACAATTCCTGCGGGGAAGGGCCAAACCTCCTCCGCAGAGGCCACACACACACACACGCAACAAGAAGAATACAACTGCACATAAATCACGGTCTCCTGGACAGATCAGTGTAGACCGCCTCTCCGGGCACGGGGTCTTGCGCTCCGCTGGGGGTGTCGTACGGGAAGGGCGAAAACTCCTGCAGGAAGAGAAGAACAACTCCTGCGGGGAAAAGCCAAACCTTCTCTGCGGAGGGCACACACGCAGGCGAGAAGAAGAATACAAATAGACGAAAACCACACCCACCTTGACAGATCAGTGTAGACCGCCTCTCCAGGTATGGGGTCGCACGTGCCCCCCGGGGGGTGTCGTACAGGGAAGGGCAAAAATTCCTTCAAGGAGAGAAAAATGAGTCCTGCAGGAAAAGGCCAAACCTCCTCCGCGGAGGGCACACCCACACACGCGAGAAGAAGAAGAAGAAAAAAGACGGAAACCACACCCACCTGGTCAGATCAGTGTAGACCGCTTTTCCGGGTATGGGGTCACGCGAGCCGCCCGGGGGTGTCGACCGAGGAAGGGCAAAGCAACCTCCGTTGGCAATGGCAAAGCCACCTCCCCCGGGGAGGGAGGAGCCTCTCTATGGGAGGGCGACACCTCCCCCACGGAGGGCACACACACGCACACACACACACACACACACGCACACACACACACACATTCACACACACACACACACTTACATCCTCTGCGGAGGGCACACCCATCCTCCGAGGAGGGCACAAAACATACACACACACACACACACGCACACGCACACCTGGTCAGATCAGTGTAGACCGCCTCTCCGGGAATGGGGTCACGCGCGCCGCTGGGGGTGTCGTCCGGAAAAGGGCAAAATAACCTCTGTGGGAGATGGCAAGGCCACCTCCCCCGGGGAGGGGGGGACCTCTGTATGGGAGGGCGGCACCTCCTCCGCGGAGGGCACACCTACACACACACACACACACACACACACACACACGCACACACATCCTCCGTGGAGGGCACACCCATCCTCCGTGGAGGGCACAACACACACACACACACACACACACACACACACACACACACACACACACGCACACGCACACCTGGTTAAATCAGTGTAGACCGCCTCTCCGGGCATGGGGTCGCGCGCGCCGCCGGGGCTGTCATCCGAAGGAGGGTGTGAAACCCTCTCCGAGTGGAGCGAAACCTCAGCGAAACGTCCGCAAAAGCAAGAACAAGCAACAAAATGCGTGCATCATGCCCACCTGGTCAAATCAGTGTAGATAGCCGCTCAAGGTATGGGTTCGCACAAGCCGCTGGGGTGCCAACCGGGGAGCGTGTAACACCCTCTCTGACCCTCTCTGAGTGGGGCAAAACCTGAGCGAAACGACCCCAAAAGGCAAGAACAGACAACAAATAGACGAAAACCACACACACCTGGTCAGATCAGTGTAGACCGCCTCTTGGGGTATGGGGTCACGCGCCCCTCAGGGTGTCTTACAGCAGGGGCAAAAAGTCCTTAAGAGAGAAAAACAAACTCCTGCGGGGAAAGGCCAAACCTGCTCCGCGGAGGGCACACACTCACACGCAAGAAGAAGAAAGACAAATACACGGAAATCACACACACCCAGTGTGTGTGCTCAGTGTATCTGCCTCTCCAGGCATGGGGTCAAGCACCGCCATGGGTGTCATGCGGGAAGGGCGAAAACTCCTGCAAGGAGAGAAAAACAGCTCCTGCAGGGAAAGGCCAAACCTTCTCCGCGGAGGGCACACCCACACGCGAGAAGAAGAATAGAAATGACACGCAAATCATGCTCCCCTGGACAGATCAGTGTAGACCGCCTTTCCGGGTATGGGGTCGCGTGCGTCGCTGGGGGTGTCATCCAGGGGAGCGTGTAAAACCCTCTTCGAGTCGGGTAAACCCTCCCCATATGAAGGAAGAACAAACAACAAAATGCGCGCATCACGCCCCCCTGGACAGATCAGAGTAGACCGCCTCTCCGGGTATGGGGTCACGCGTGCCCCGCTGGGGCGTGTTGTACAGGGAAGGGCGAAAAGGGAAGAGAGAAAAATGACTCCTGCGGGGAAGGCAAAACCTCCTCTGTGGAGAGCACACACACAGGCGAGAAGAAGAAGAAAAAATAGACGAAAACCATACCCACCTGGTCAGATCAGTGTAGACCGCCTCTCCGGGTATGGGGTCGCGCGAGCCGCCGGGGGTTTCGTCCGGGGAGGGGTCGGCCGGGATAAGGGGCACGATCTTTGCGTATGTGACGCCCTCCCTGGCGGTGTCGCGGAATGGGACGAGGGGCAGGTTGATTGTCGCCTGTGTGCGTGTGTGTGCGCGTGTGTGTGTGTGTGTGTGTGCGTGCGTGTGTGTCGCTGTATGTGTGTGTCACGCGCGCCGACGCTTAATGTTTGGTGTTGTTGGTGGGTGGTACAATCTTTGCGCATGTGACGCCCTCCCCGGCGGTGTCGCGGAATGGGACCAGGGGCAGGTTGATTGCGGCCTGTGGTTGTGCGTGTGTAGAGGTGTCTATTTGTGTGAGTGGCGGTATGTGTGTGGAGGGGGGGTATGTGTGTGTTTGCGGCTGTGTATGTGTGGGTTGGTGAGTGGGTGTGGCCGGGATGAGCGGCACGATCTCTGCGTATGTGGCGCCTCCGCCGGTGGTGTTGCGGAATGGAAAGAGCGGCAGGTTGATTTGGCCTGTGTGTGTGTGTGTGTGTGTGTGTTTGTGTGTATGTGTGTGTCGCTGTATGTGTGTGTGTGGGGGGGGGGGCGAGCATGGAGGTAGCAAAGGGGGCGGAGGCAGGGGAAGGGGGGAGGTACAAGCTTTGCGTATGCGACGCCCTTGCCGGGATGGAATGGTCGCGGAATAAAACAAGGGGCAGGTGATTGAGGCCAAGATGGTGGGGGGGGAGCAGCGGGGCAGCCATGCACGCGTGAATGCGTCGCGAGTCCAACACACAAACACACAGCAACACACACAGACACACACAGCAACGTGGCGGTCGATGGTACAGTCCGTTGGTCTCCTGTGCTGGCGGATTCAACGCAGGAGTCCAACACACAGTAAAATGCATCCCGTCTATAGTGCTCAGGCGATGTACGCCAAGCAAGGTCGAATACGCTGCCTGTAGGTGCGTCACACACGGCTGTAAAATCCACAATCATCATGAAGCACAAGCGTGCCCCCCCCCCCTTGCTTCCTCGGAGAGGCGATATAGTGCCGTCGGCGGAATGGAGGCGGTGGATATTTTAAGGATGACGGGCGGTCTACCCCTGGAAATAGCAAAAATGCGGAATCTAGCGACGAAAAGGTGTGAAATCGACGGCTTTCACACCCTCCCGTAAAGGACTCACTGCCTCCGGGCGGTAAGAAATCAATTCACCATAGTCTATCCGGGAAGCACCCCACCCCCCCGCTTTCCCCACCATGGCGCTTGCAGATAACGTGCAGTGCTCGGGCCTACACGCTGCCTGATGGGTGCGTCACAAACGACTGAGAATCCAGCAGCATCACCGTGCAGTGATCCCCTCGCTAGCAATATACCGCTCGGGGCCGGATTTCCCATTTATCAGACGAAGAAGAAAAACCCACAAGTGACGGGAGAGGGCGTGGAGGGATGCGTTGGAAAGCTCTCACCAAGAGCAGCACAACGGCATGCGTTGCGTGAACGCCTGCTATGTATAGCGCCTGGTATGCGCGGTCAGAGTTGCTCAAGTCGGGAAAACAATCATACTACCAGCCTTCCCAGAGGTCACTGTCACCTCCAGTGATTTTATTTTCGTGAGATTTGATTAATTACTCCACAGCTGGACTTTGCTTCGACCACATTAACCGTTGACCTCGCATCAACCGTCTGTCCTCATATACAGGTCATTTGGAAGCTCTTGACGAGCTCAATCTGGCGGGTTCATCAGACTTCCAATCCGCTGAACGGGTTCAACTGCAGTTCAGCTGTGCTTAAGGTCAAAGTATAGCCGGAATACAGACAAGTGGCTGTGAAAAGCCGCAAAAATCACTAGTCACCTTGGTGTAGCAGCAGCCTCCTGGCTTGCCCACGGTGTCAACCCAAGTGAAGCCAGCACAGCCCTGCGCACACAGGATCGATAGAGGGTGTGAATCCTAGGTGACTCGGGGTGCGGTCACACATTTGGGAGAGATGTGAGGGAGGGAGGGGCGAGCAGCAGCAGCACCCTCCTGGCTTGCCCGCGGTGTCAACCCACGTGAAGCCAATGCGGCCCTGCACACACAATCAATGGGGGGTTTGTGGTGTGTGTGTGTGTGGGGGTGGTTTGTGGGTGTGTGGGGGGGCTCAGGGCTGCAGTCCCACATTTGGGGGAGATGCGAGGGGGTGGAGAGAGGGGGGTGGGGGGAGGGGCCCGGGCAGCAGCTGCTGCTGACCGTCGAATTTATGATCTCAGTTCTGAAACTATTTGGCACGCCTCACTTTTTCAAAAAAAAAAAAAAAAAAAAAAACGGAAAGGCACATCTCCCTTTCAAATCGGCCGCGTGGCGGTGATGCCACCAACTAGGCGCTTCTTAGAGCTGCCGTTGTCGGGCGTGCGGTGGCCGGAGGCGAGCACACGAGGTCAACTAGTGCGGATGCATGGCTGGAATGTGCCTCCCGAAGGCCCTCCACGCCACCCCTGCGCAGTCTGCAGGTCCCAAGGGTCACCACGGGTGTCGTGCCTGGCTTGGGGTGTGTTGCTACTGCGACGCTCGGGGGTGCACGCGTCGGCAATTCATGTTTTTGCGCTTTGCGATTTTCGTTTGTTCGTGGGGTGTGCTAAACAGTTTGAGAACTGCGATATAATATATGTCAATAGCAGGCTCTGCTCGAGCTCTATCTAATGGGATCGTAAGACCATCAAGCAACTCGTGAAGTCGCTTACTCAACTGGCAAACACTGGCCACCTGTCGCCCAAACAACAATCACTGCAGCAGATTCGTATGGACCGCATGCTCATCTTGTCACGAATACAACAAACACATAAGGCTAACAGCGCCCAACACCGACACCCCGACACCTTTTGGGACCATCTGCTACAGTGGTTTTGGTGCGTGGGCCCTTCAGACCCGTGATTTTCTTTTCATTTTTTTTAATTGATTCTTCCACAGCCGGATCTTGCTTTGACCGCGTTGACCATTGACCTCCCGTTGACCATTTCCCTCATACGTAGGTCACTTGAAAGCTCTTGACGAGCTCTATCTGGCAAACTTGTCAGACAAGCGATTCACTGGATGGGTTGAGCTGTGCTCAAGGCCAAAGTACAGCCGGATTACAGCCACATGGCTGTGGAGAGCCAAAAAGGAAATCACTGCTTCAGACCCAGTGGCCAAGGGCGGCACCTACACAGCCGCACCTCGCGCCTGTTGCATACGCTGACGCAGAAGCCAATGGTGACCTTGCAGGAGCGATGGGACAAGTCACCCCCATTGGCGTCCTGCGTGTGTGGGGGGCATGTGTGTGTGTGTGTGTGTATATGGGTGGGTGGGTGGGTGGGTGTGGTGGGTGGAGGGTGGGGGGGGCATGTGTGCATGTGTGACCTTGCAGGAGCGATGTGACAAGTCACCCCATTGGCTTCCTGCGTGTGTGGGGGGGGGAGGGGGGGGGGCATGGACGCTTGTGTGTGTGATTGTGTGTGTGTGCGGGTGTATGAGTGTGTGGGTGTGGGTGTGGGTGCTGGTGTGTGTTTGTGTGACCTGTCAGGATCCCAGGAGGACATTCCAACGCCTGAGGCACCGCCTCAGGCGCCTTGAGTTGTCGGATGACGCAGCGCTCAGACGCGTCGCGACCGCCTCAGGCACACCCCATTTCGTCTGAGGCGTCGCCTCAGGCGCCACCTTTTAGGCGCCCACCACAACCTGAGGCGCACCCCGACCGTCTCAGGCGTTATGGCCGCGCGTCTCAGACGGTTGGGGCTGTGGAAGGGCCCTTGGCCACCCTTGACCCCCCCTTATCCCACCTCAGCAACAGTAACAGTAACATCGGCTTTCCAGCGAAGACTACCTTACAGGGGACTACCCCTAGTACAAGTACCACCACCTTGACCCAAGTCCAGTTCCGGCCCCAACAATTACTTGCGAGGGGTTGGGCTGGTAGGCTGGCGCGCTGCTGTGGCCTTGCGGGCTCTACGTGTAGAGCTCCCCTAGACGTGTAGTCTAGGCCTTAACTCACGCCCTGGGGTCCTCCGGGCGCTTACATGTACAAACTGTCAAAACAAACTGCGAGGGGTGTGGGTGGGGTGGGGGGTGGAGGGGGTAGCCGCCAACCGGCTGCCAACGCGACTTAGATCCCACCTCAGCGCCTAGGAAGTCGTAGCCATCGTGGGCGGGTGCCGAGATCGCGGACGCGCCCGGCACGAGCACCACCGCAACCGCCAGTAACAGCGCTGCAAGAAGCCTGTGTGTGTGTGTGTGTGTGTGTGTGTGTGCGTGTGTGTGTGTGTTGTTGTTGTTGTGTGTGTGTGTGTGTGTGTGTGTGTGTGTGTGCGTGTGTGTGTGTGTGCACCGCCACCGCGAGCAGCGGCGCTGCGAGAGGCGTGTGTGTGTGTGTGTGTGCGCGTGAGCGTGTGTGTGCCTGCACGTGTGTGTGTGTGTGGGGGGGGGCATGTGCCTGCATGTGTGTGTGTGTGTGTGTGCACCGCCACCGCGAGCAGCGGCGCTGCGAGAGGCGTGTGTGTGTGTGTGTGCGTGTGTGCGTGTGTGTGCCTGCACGTGTGTGTGTGTGTGTGTGTGTGTTTGTGTGTGTGTGTGTGTGTGTGTGTGTGTGCGTGCTTGTGTGCCTGCGTGCGTGTGTGTGCGTGTGTGTGTGTGTGTGTGTGCACCGCGACCGCGAGCAGCAGCGCAGCGAGAGGCGTGTGTGTGTGTGTGCGTGTGTGCGTGTGTGTGCCTGCACGTGTGTGTGTGTGTGTGTGTGTGTGTGCGTGTGTGCCTGCGTGTGTGCGTGTGTGCAGCGCCACCGTGAGCGCTGCAAGAGGCGTATGTGTGTGATGTGTGCGTGTGCGTGTGCTCGTGCGTGCCAACCCAACACGCTTGCAGTGTTCTGTTTTCTGTGAGCGCGCGTGTGTGAGCGCCCTTCCGTAGGCAGCTGCCGAGCTGAGGTGGCCGCGGCTGACCCGAATCGCCCCCCCCCCCCCCGCGTATGCGCCACCCCAGTCTGTGGTTGCATCATGGTGTTGCAGACATGCAGGCAGGCAGCGCGCGGGCGTAGGTTGGCTGTGCACACTTGGCGAGTTTTGCCACCTCGTCCTCCCCCCCCTCCCGCACGCCGTGCACCCCCTCCCAATATAGCGATGAACGGAAACGGCATTAATGTCGCCATTGGTCAACACCCCGCTTGCCTACGCGATGTGGGAGGTGAAGTCACTTGCGCGCCAACCACCACCCCCGTCTATCTGCGCATCGGCTGCTACCTACTTGTGCATCTTCGACAGTCGCAAAATGATTTATAGTCGTCGAAGTCCAGCTGGGTTGCTATCTCACGAGGAACTGGACTCAGAGATGGGAAAGTGTGGATTCCACACATTCCACACATTCCAGTAGGCCAGCGGACCAACAAATGCAGCCCTTCTTGCTGCCACAGCCGCAAAGGAAAATAAAATATCCCCAAAAGCAAGTATTAAAAGGTCTCCCTGATTGCCTGTCCCAGGGGCCCCTGGCCTGTCCTGTCTCGATCCACAAGTAACAAGTAACACGGGGTTTCCAGCTAAGCAGGCTACTGTCGCGATCCACATGCAATATTTAAAATTTACAATCAACTTGGGTGCAAGATGAGTGAGGTGCGTCCCTGAATTGTATTGACCTTCTCAAAACGTGACCAGGGGCGTTTACAGGAGAGTTTCTCAGACGTTTCTATTTTTTTTTGTATTTGGTCGCACAGCAAAACCCACACACACACGTGCCACAGACACGCACAAGCACGCAACGCAACACACGCTCAAGCAAGCTCTCTGGTGTGCTGGGTGCAGACACCCAGGCAGGGCGCGCACACCCCTTCATTCATGACGCACATGTTCATTCATGCACACGCGCGCGCACCCCACACACGGGTGCACACAAAGCCAACCAAGATCAATCGCGTGTCTAGTCTGCGGCGATGCTCCGTCTAGCCACGTGCCTGTACCGCGCTGCCGGCGTGGCTAGCGCTGGCGGGGCCTCCACCTCGTACGCGCACCTCGCTGCATCAGTGACAGCAGCGGTGTCGCAATCCGCTCCCGCACACGCTGCGCCTGCCCTCGGCTGCACGTCGACGCGGCACCTGTGGACATCACTGCTACATGGACCGACAGCGGGTGTTCTGGGCGGCGCGCTAGGCGGATCGCTACGGCCCTCATGCGGCGTGTTGTGCAGCCAGTTGCGGCCTCCAGCCCTGCTCCGCGGCGTGTTTGGCGTAGCGCCCAAGAAGGTCAACGCGCAGATCCACAACCACGAAAAGTACAAGCGCGTGCACCCGCAGCCGACCTACGAGTGAGTGGCACATGGCATGGTGGCACGCCATGCGCATGGATCGCATGCATGCGCAGCGTTGCGCGCACACTGCACGCGTCGCTGACCACGCCGGGCATGCGTGTGTGTGCCTCGCAGCTGGATGGTGGGGCGCTTCATCCGAGACCGCAACGGTGAGAGTGGCGGCGGGTGCAGGGCGGGCGGGTGCACGCATGGCGGCGGCATGTACCGACACACGCATGGAGGCGCTCGAGGGCCCAGCACACTCCCAACAACCCACCCACACGTGCGCACCGCACCGCACCGCACCGCAGGCGCGATCTGGCACCAGCAGGCGAACAGCAGTCACCGGCGGCACAGCAAGAGCTCTGGGCAGCAGGGCCGTCTGGCGCGGCTCAAGCCGCTGGCGACTGCGTATGCGAGCAAGCTGCGAAAGCTCGGGTTCAAGCGGAAGTGCGTGGGTTGAGGGTTGTAGGGGGAGGTTTTGGGGAAGATGGGGGGGGTGAGGTACGGTGGTGCTGGTTGCGCTGGTGTGTGAGTGTGTGTGTGAGTGGGGTGCGAGGAGCATGCCAGCAAGCGTGAATTGGATTGGATTGGATTGGATTGGATTGGATAGGATTGGATTGGATTGGATTGGATTGGATTGGATTGGATTGGATTCTAGCGATAGTGCGTGGGGGAAGGGCTGGCGGTGCGACGCGCGGTTTTCGTGCTGGTGCTCGTGTTGGTGTTGATAGTGGTGGGGCATGCGCGCGCACGCACGAGCGTGTTGGGGGAGGGAAGCTGCTCAAGCTCGGGTTCAAGCGAAAGTGCGTGGGTTGAGGGTTGTAGGAGGAGGCTTGGGGGGGGGATGGAGAGGTGAGGCACGGTGGTGCTGATTGTGCTGGTGGGTGAGTGGAGGCGGGGGGGGGGGGCATGCGAGCTAGCTCGGGTTCAAGCGAAAGTGCGTGGGGGATGGGGTGGCGTTGCGATACGCGGTTGTCATGCTGGTGCTCGTGTTGGTGATGGTAGTGGTGGCGCATGTTCATGCGCACGCGCGCGCGCGTTGGGGCAGGGAAGCTGCTCAAGCTCGGGTTCCAGCGAAAGTGCGTGGGTTGAGGGGGGTTGTAGGGGGAGGTTTTGGGTGAGGATGGGGAGGGGAGGCATGGTGGTACTGATTGTGCCGGTGTGTGAGTGGAGGAGGGGGGGGGGGGGGCATGCGAGCTAGCTCGGGTTCAAGCGAAAGTGCGTGGGGGATGGGGTGGCGTTGCGATACGCGGTTGTCATGCTGGTGCTTGTGTTGGTGATGGTAGTGGTGGCGCATGTTCATGCGCACGCGCGCGCGCGTTGGGGCAGGGAAGCTGCTCAAGCTCGGGTTCCAGCGAAAGTGCGTGGGTTGAGGGGGATTGTAGGGGGAGGTTTTGGGTGAGGATGGGGAGGGGAGGCATGGTGGTACTGATTGTGCCGGTGTGTGAGTGGAGGGGGGGGGGGGGCATGCGAGCTAGCTCGGGTTCAAGCGAAAGTGCTTGGGGGATGGGGTGGGTGTTAAGAGGCGCGGTGGTAGGGATGGAGGCATGTACACGCGTGCGTGATGGTGGAGTGCGGGGTCGAGTGGAACGGGGAGCCTGGGGCGGGGGGCGGCCGAGCCCTTCCGCCCTGCCACATTCCCAACGCCTGAGGCGGCGCCTCAGGCATCACCTTCACTTGCGCGGATCAGGCGGCGCCTAAGGCGCGCTGAGACCACCTGAGGCGCACCCCCGCCCGCCCGAGGCGTCGCCTCAGGCGCCACCCCGGACCGCCTTAGGCGCCATTCCGACCGCGTTTTGATTGCCTTCACTTGCTCATCTCAGACGGTGGGGCTGTGTTAGGGCCTGTGGTTGTGCAGACCGTTGCCGCACCCACACACCAGGGGTTTTCTTGGGTCCAGTCATCCTGTCGTTTTTTTGAAGAGGGTTGCCCGCTTTCGTCAGGCTTTCGGGCTGCAGCCCAAAGAATCACTTCGAAAAGTGCGAAATCGACGACTTCACACTTTTCCCTGAAAACACTCGCCTCCGCACGTCGTTTTTCCCGAACGCACCCTCTTCCAAAACCATCAGGAGGCACGCCCTCTGGGGCCTTTTTTACTTTCCTGATCAGGAAGGAGACCCCTGACGCACACGCACGCACACAGCCACCACACAGTCACCACCGCATCGTCACCACACACACACCCGTCAGCCACCCCACGTGCCGCAGCAGCAGCAGCAGCAGCAGTCGCATGTGCGCCGCGTCACGTCGCACGTACTGCCTGCACGCGCTCCGCCTCCCCCCCTCCCACCCCACCCCACCCCACCGCCAACCCACCCACCCCTCCCCACCCAATCCCACCACCCACACCAACCACCCACCCACCACACACCCCACACATCACCAACCACCCACGCCCCCACACCCCACACATCACCAACCTCCCACACATCACCAACCACCCACGCCCCGCAGGTACTGGCGAGACCCCAACGCGCGCATGGGGCCTGGCTTCCATAATGGACTGCGTGCACTCAGCCACACTTGGCCCCCACCACACACACACACACACACACACACACACACACACACATACACCACACGCCTAGAACACACTGCCAAAACACACACACACACACACACACACACACACACACGCCTAGAACACACACACACACACACACCACGCCCCCCTGCAGGTACTGGCTTGACCGCGACGCGCGCATGGCGCCTGGCTTCCACAAGGGTCCGCTGACGCCGCTGGCGTGCCACACTTGCCCCCCCCCCCCCCACACACACACACACACACGCACACGCATACACACACACGCACACACACATACGCACACACACACACACACACACACACACACACAGACACCTAGAACACACTCCCAGAACATACACACGCACACATACAAACACTAACACACACCACACACACGCACACACGCCTAGAACGCACTCCTACAACACACGCACACACACACACACTCACTCACACACACACTCACACACACCACTCACACACAAACACACACAAACACACACACACACACACACACACGCCTAGAACACACACACACACATACACCACGCCCCCCTGCAGGTACTGGCTTGACCGCGACGCGCGCATGGCGCCTGGCTTCCACAAGGGTCCGCTGACGCCGCTGGCGTGCCACACTTGCCCCCCCCCCCCCCCGCACACACACACACACACACACGCACACGCATACACACACACACACATACGCACACACACACACACACACACACAGAACACACTCCCAGAACATACACACGCACACATACAAACACTAACACACACCACACACACGCACACACGCCTAGAACGCACTCCTACAACACACGCACACACACACACACTCACTCACACACACACTCACACACACCACTCACACACAAACACACACAAACACACACACACACACACACACACACACACCACGCCCCCCTGCAGGTATTGGCTTGACCCCGATGCGCGCATGGTGCCTGGCTTCCACAAGGGACCGCTGACACCTCTGGCACGCCACAGCTCGGATCCAGACCTGAGGGACAAGATCGGGGACCCTGCGCTGCGCCCGCACTAGTCCACACTGCTACCAAGCCCCTAAACTTGTGTGCGTCGGGCGGACTGCAGCAATTTGGCTCAGATGGCAGCGACCTGCGTGTGGTAGCACGTAACGATGCCCAGAACCAGGCCGGCACATTCCCCAACCGTCGTGAGCGTGCCGTGCGACGAGCGTGATGCTGAACTAACTGCTGGTGCTCCACCAGGATGCAATGTAATTGTGATGGGGTTACCGTGGTATTTTCTGCATCAGCTCATCCACCTTCAAGCTCCCCCCTTGAGGGTTTAGGGTTTCGGTTTTTTAGGGTTAACGGATTAGGAGGACGACATAACACCGATCTCACGTGAATGGAGTAGCTAACCATGGAGACGCTCAAAGCTGCACTAAGCAAAGCAGAAGAGGAGGCTGCAGCTGCAGCACATGCGACTGAAGTCGCGCACTCTGCGCTGTTTTACCCCGACCTGTGGACTCGGCACCAATGGCGGTGGCTGGATCGCGGCAGCAAGGCCGCGCTGCGGTGCGTCAGCGTCGCCATGAAGTAGCAGGTGGACGCATGCGTTCGATCGGTGGTTGCCAGCGAGGCGGGGTTCACCGCCGAGCAGCTGGGAAGTGCCCTGATTAGTCTATCAAAGGGCATGGACTGTGGAGGGGGAGATAGGGGGTGGGGGAGATGTGGAGGGGAGCGAGCCGCAACACGCGCTGCTTGAACCGATCACACATCTACTCAATCGGGTCTTCCGCGAGGGGTATCCCAAAGCATGGCACATGGGGGCAGTCACGCCGGTGCCGAAGAAAGGCAATCTGGACGAGCGGGACAACTATAGGGGCATCACGGTGGGTGGGGCGCTTGCTAAGCTCTATAGTCTGGTGCTACTCCGCAGACTAGACGACCTTGCTGAGAAGGGCGGCCATAGAGCCGCCGGGCAGGCAGGGTTCCGGAAGGGGCGGGGGACCCCTGACAATGCCTTCATCCTACAGCACATGATTGAGAGGCGCAGCCATGAGCGAAAACCGCTGTATACTGCCTTCATCGACTTTAGAAAGGCATACGACTGCGTGCATCGGCAGCTCATGTGGGAGTGCCTCAAGAGCCTGGGGGTGGGGGGGGCGTTTTTAGCAGCCCTGACATCACTGTACGATGGGGCTGGCATGTGCGTGCGCATAGACGGCACGGTGGGACCAGGCTTCACCACACGCCAGGGGGTCATGCAGGGCGACCCAATGTCGCCGCTTTTGTTTGGGCTGTTTATCGACTCACTAGAAGGGGAGCTTGACGCACAGATGCCAGAGGTCGGGGTCCCCCTAGGGACAGGAGCAAACAGGCGGCTCCTACGGTTACTCTTGTATGCAGATGACCTCGTGCTCATGGCAGAGACGCCGGAGGCGCTCCAGCGCTTGCTAGATGCACTTCACGTTTTTTGCAGGACGCACGCTCTCACTGTCAATGTCCGCAAATCTGAGGGGGTGGTGTTTAACGACCAGTACTGCCCGGTCACGAGCGCCAGGGGAAGGGTGACCCTGAAGTACGCTGGTATGGACCTGCCCATCAATCACGAGTTTAAATATCTGGGCATGCTTTTTGGGAGCCGTCGGGCAATAGGCGCGGGGCTGGAGCAGAGGCAGGGGGCGGGCCAGCGTGCACGCTTCGCCCTAGCGCGCAGATACGATGCCATGGGCCTCCACAACGTGGGAGTAAAGGCGCACCTGTTCAACGCACTGGTGCGACCTGTAATTAACTACGGGTGCGAGATCTGGGGCCCAGGGTTGATGGCGGGGGCGGGCATGGGGGTACAGGGGATCTTCTCGGGGGCAGCCGACAAGTGGGGGTTGGCTGGAGGGGACGGGGGCCCCTCCAAGGCGGCGCGCCGCAAGTGGCGCGCCATGGAAGCCCTGCACTTGCAATCTGTGCGCGAGGCCCTCCGTATTCGCAGGTGTGGGCAACAGCTATCGCTGCTGGCGACGGAGGTGGGCTGGCGACCGCTGTCGACCGACTGGCTGCGGCAGGCGGCGCGCTTCTGGGCGAAAGCGCTACGGCGGCCGGATGGCGATCTGCTGAAGGCGGCAATGCGGGAGAGCTGGGAGCTAGCGGCGGGTGGCGTGCGAGAGAGCTGGGTGGCACAGCTGAGCGAGTGCCTCAGCACAGTGGGGCACACGCTGGTGTGGGGCCAGGAGGCGGGGGGCATCGCCCGCCTGCTAGAGACAGCAGCGGCAGGTTGGCTGGCATCAGAGACCAGCACACCAGAGCTGCCAGAGGACGCCAACCAGCTCAGCGTCGTCCGCTCAGTGCCTGACTCATGGTCACACCGCTTCAAGATGCTTACTTACTTGCGGTGGATGGCAGACGACTGTGGCGGCGCACCAATGCTCTGGACGGGGCTGAACAGCGCCGCCCAGATCACGACACTCGCACGCTTTAGAATGGGGCTGCATGAACTGCAGATAGAGAAGGGGCGCCACACGGCGCAGGCAGAGCCACGCAGCCAGAGGCTCTGTCGCCTTTGTGGCATGCGGGAGGATGAGGCACACGTGATTTTTGAGTGTCCAGCGTATACGGAGACACGCGTACAGTTCCACACCCTTTTCCTGAGCGTCCCTGGGGACGATAAAGGCTTGGATGCGAAGATGCGGGCGTTTATGAACCCCAGCCCGGGGCTACTTTACCCTTGTTTTTGGCGTGACATGGCCAACTTTCTGGTCTCGTGCCTTGATATACGTAACACAAGCCTGGAGATGGTAGAGGATCGGGAGGAATAATTGACCTGAAGCGAACGATGTTTTGAATTAGGAGTCAATGAGGCAGCCACGATAGTGGCGGGGACCCAAGCGTGGGTTCCCGAGGAGCTGCGGTGGACTGTGCCGTTTGCAGTGCACCGCAGCTGGCGCACCTGAGAAATGCCCACGCTGGGTCTCACACGTGAAAGCTGCCTCAAAGATGACGACCTCAAAACGGAGTATGCAGAAGGAACATATTTATCCGCTATAACCGGGGAGCAAGCTTGCTCTCTAACCTATTACCAAATCCCACACTGTTGGTCACTACTGACCGCCTTTTCCAGCCCCTTTTTAGGTAGTTAGGCTTAGGGATGTGCCCCTCACCGAGTCCTTCTGTGCCTCCCCCCTCAGCAGGGGGGGGGCCTGCGACACGTCCAATGTCGTGCTCGGTGCAACAACAAGGGGTCAGCTTCTGCTCAGAGCCGGGTTAAGGGTAACAGGTTGAGAATCCTGTGAATGCTGGTTGAAATCCCAGTTAGAAAACCCCTTAACACGTTAGAGGTTGCGGCCCGGCTGGATATCCTTTTCGGCCACGTCTTGGCCTTTCTCCCCACGGGGGGATGTCTCTTTTGGCGAATTGGCGACGAACCTGCCTTGCGTTTTCCGTTTCCCAACATGCGCTCACCGACTTCAACAAGCGTTTGCTGCCGCTGCGGTAGGGGACCTAGGGGTGCGCCCACGCTCTTTACAGAGTTGGGGTTCCCTACCACCAACAGCCAGCCATCTCAGTAAGGTGCTCGGGCCATACGCGCCGAGCACGGTCTTATACGCCTTTAGAGGTGTCCCTGACTGTAACATCCATCATCATCATCAGGTGGCCCGGCGTGGTCCACCTCACGCTGCTGGGCGTGAGCACCGGCGAGGCCTTGCATCTTCTCTCCACGGCGTCGCTGGCCGGCCTCGAGAGCCTTACCGTGCACGAGGCGTGCATGGGCTGCATGGCGCACGTTCCACGCAGCCCCCGTCGCCCCATCATCCATCCTTCACATGCTGTTCCCACCTACAGAGCGCATGACAGGGCAAGATCCAGCGCACATCATGCCATGGAAACAGCCTGGGCCTGCGTGCTGACCTGTGATGACGCGTGTGTATGCCGCGCTGCGACGCAGCGCGCCCCTCCGCCAACCAACGTGGCGCCAGCCTCGACCTGGGGCCTGCTGGAGTTCAGCAGCAGCCTCGCTGCAACGCTCCAAGTGGTTGATGTCAGCGGCTGCGCCGCTTTGGTCACCATCGACGCCGTGCGCAGCTGTGTGCAGCTGAGGTGCCTGCGGATGGCAGGTTCATCTGACGTGTCGTCTTTGTCACCACTGGCAGATTGCAGCCAACTCGAAGAGCTGTGGATGGCTATCAACAACCGGATCACCAGCCTGGCTCCGCTCAAGGCATGCCCCAAGCTGTGCAAGCTCGACCTGCGTGGCTGCTGCCATGTGCTGCGCGACCAGGTGGAAGACCTGCAGCGTGTGTCGTGCACCCAGATGGTGCACCCGTCGTCGGTCAAGCTGGAGGGCCTAGTGCACGCGCTTCAACCCAGCCTGCCGCCTGATATGCAAGAGGACGCAGCACATGCACTGGGCCGGTGTACTAAAACAGCTCGGGACAAGGCTACAATTGCCGCTACCATCGTCTCTGCTGGCGCCATTCCGCCTTTGGTGCAGCTGCTGGCTCAGCGCTCATCTGCGGATGTGCAGCGGAACGTTGCAAGGACACTCGTTACACTTGCTAATGCCCATGCTCAGATCCAAACTGCAAACGCTGCTGCTGGTGCCATCCCCCCTCTGGTGTTGCTTTTGGGACAGCTCTCCTCGGAAGGCGTGTCGCTGGCAGCAACAAGTGCACTCATGTCTTTGGTTAAAAGCCATCCTCAGAACCAGGCCGCCTTTGCCGCCGCTGGTGCCATTCCGGTTCTGGTGAAGCTGCGTGAGCACCCCACCATACATTTTGGTCAAAGCAGTGCAGCGACAGCACTCGGATACATGGCTAGCAATCATCCTCAGAACCAGGCCACCATCGCTGCTGCTGGTGCCGTTTTGCCGCTGGTGCAGCTGGTGGGGCATCGGCACTCTGCAGGTGATTTGCTAGGAGCAGCGACAGCACTCGGAAAGCTGGCTGGCGGCCACGCAGAGAACCGGGCGGCTATTATTGCTGCTGGTGCCATTCCGAAACTGGTTCGGCTTCAGAGGCCAGGAATTCTTGATTACCTACAGCATGCAGCATCAGATGCACTTCGCATGCTGGGGGCTAGCGTGCAGTGACCAGCAGTACCAAAGCGCCACACCAGGCACGGTTGGCACCCTTGGTCAAGGTCCTCCTGACAGGCACGCGGGCGGAAGTGGAGTTCGTCGCTGGCAGGTTGCACAGGTTTTTCACGTACGCGCCCAGAGGATCCCGTGGCACGAGTTAAGGCTGGCACTAGAGCATTCGCAACCCAACTCCAACTGCAGCGACCCAAGCAGATGTGCTCGTAGCT
Source organism: Chlamydomonas sp. UWO 241 (assembly GCA_016618255.1). Taxonomy (NCBI): domain Eukaryota; kingdom Viridiplantae; phylum Chlorophyta; class Chlorophyceae; order Chlamydomonadales; family Chlamydomonadaceae; genus Chlamydomonas; species Chlamydomonas priscui. Next base: position 52,240 of record VFSX01000323.1, read on the forward strand.
CGCACTGTGCGTTCTCGCAGATTGCGTGTCGGTGTTTTACACGCACCTGCTTATAACGTGCCCTGTTTGTTTGTGCGCCTCTCCTGCAACGAAGATTCGAGAGGAGGAGTTGAACCATTTAGCAAAGCAGTATTTCCAAGGTTGTTGACGAGTGGGGAGATGTGTGGGGAAAGTAAAATAAAAGTGCAGGGCGCGCTTGTAAGCAGTCAAGCCGGCTCAGAAGTATCGCGTTTCGGAAATGGTGGGCTGCAAGATTGGCAGTGGGGTTGCCACAGTGCAGGCGCTGCTCTCTGCCCAGCTGTAGGACTGCTAGGTACCCAGGTCAATCTCTTCGCAAGCTCTTACATCAATGGTGAAATTGGCGTGTCTTGATTCCCGTTTGAGTCATGTGGCGCCGCATTAGCGCTTGGCGTTAACACAGCGTACCCCCCCTCGCTATGGGCCGTGCTGTGCCGCTGTGGTCACACGGGCAGCATCCATGGCCACCGTCCCTACACGATCCGCTTCCACTCCCCTCCTCCCTGGTCGCAGAATGACACATCGAGCCACAGCGCGTAATTTGCCTTGCGCCCACGTCACCTTACTCCAAGCGGCTGCCTGTGGCGTCTCGGAGCCGCCTGTCGCATTGGCAAACACGCAGACGCACCCGCTCACTTGCAGGTGCGCCCACTTGCACACCGGTGGTAGGCTGGCACGCTGCGTGACCTTGCGGGCTCTCCTAGTAGAGCCTGTGACTGGCCTTGCTCGGCGTGTCACATCCCCCTAGACGTGCAGTCTAGGCCTTAACTCATGCCCCGGGGTCCACTGAGCGTGCACACCGGCGTGCACACCGGTATCGGCGGCGGCTGCTGAGTGTGCTCGCCCCGCAGGAGGCCTCAGAGACACAAACAGCTAACACAGCTGAGGATCACTTCCGCACCAGAGGCGTGCTGTTGCGGCTGCCTCGCCTGCGTGCTTGCTTCTTTTGGAGCCTGCCGAGGCACGAGCAAGCAGTTAACACTCTCACTTCCGCACTCTCGGTGTGTTCTTGCTGCTGTCGCCCAGCGTGCTCGTCCTGGAGCCGGTCCAGCTGATGATGATGACGGATGTTACAGCCAGGGACACCAGTCAGGGACACCAACTAGACTCACGCGGCTCGCCCGCTCACTTCTGTGCCGGAGGCGTGTTCTTGCTGCTGGCACCTGTGATTCTTGCTAGGACTGGTCTTCACAGGCACTACCACACGCGGTTGGCCCCCTCACTTCCGCACCAGGGGCGTGTTCTTACGGCTCCCCCGTGGCGTGCTTGCTAGAACCGGTCTTTGCAGACACTGCCACACGCGGTTGGCCCGCTCGCTTCCGCACCGGGGGCGTGTTCTTGCGGCTGCCCACTGGTGTGCTTGGAGCCAGAGCCAGAACCGTTGGCGCTGGAGCATGCCTTAGCACCCGTGACAGGCACACCCGCTCACTTCCGCACCGGAGGGGTGTTCTTACGGCTGCCCCCTGGCGTGCTCGTCTTGGAGCCGGTCTTGGAGCCTGAGCCGTTGGCGTTGGAGCTTGCAGACTTGGCCTTGGCTGTGATGCCCTCAGCGGTGATGTCGACGTCGTCATCGTCGCCGTCGTCGGCCTCGCCTGCGAGTGTGTGTGCACGTGTGTATGTGTGTGTGTGTGTGTGTACGCACATGCGTGTGTGTGTGCGCGCGTGCGTGCGTGTGCACGTGTGTGTGTACATGCACGTGCACGCGTGTGTGTGTGTGCGCACATGTGTAGACGTGTGTGTGTGTGTGTGTGTGTGCGTGTGTGTGTGTGTGTGTGCATGTGTGTGTGTGTGTGTGTGTGTGTGTGACCGCGGGTGTCTGCGGGTCATCGTCGGCCTCACCTGCGAGCGTGGAGTTTGCTTGGTGTGTGTGCACATGTCACCACAGCCCCAACATATGAGGCGCAAGTCAAGGCGGTCATAACGCCCGAGGCGATCGGTTGCGCCTCAGGCGGTGGTAGGCGCTTAAGGTGGCGCCTGCTGCGACGCCTGGGGTGGTCGGGTTGCAAGCAATGCGGTCTCGATGCGCCCGAGGCGCCGCCTCATCTGTGCAAGTGAAGGCGGCGCCTACTAAGGCGCCGCCTCAGGCGTTGGGAATGTGGTAGGGATGTGGGCGTGTGTGTGAACGTGTAGTATGCGTGGGCGTGTGTGCGCCTGCGTGTGTATGCGTGTGCGTGTGCGGGTCCTCAACAGTGACTGTCATCTGTGCGGCCGTGCGACACGTGTCAGTTGTGTGCGTGTTGGTTTCGTTGCGCGGCCGTGGCGTGATGTGCTCACAAAACAATCAGACTGATGTGCTCTGCTCATAAAGCAATGCGGGGGAAGAAGATGAAAACCCACCGCCGATCGGGCCGTCGTAATAAGACGCGGTGCGCTGTGCTCACAAAACAATCAGGCTGCTGTGCTGTGCTTATAAAACTACCAGACTGCTTTGCTGTGCTCACAAAACAATCAGACTGATGTGCTGTGCTCACAAACAAATCTGACTGCAGTACTGTGCTCACAAAGCAAAGCTGGAGAAGAAGAAAACCCACCGTCGGTCGGCCCCTCGTTATCAGATACAGTGCCCTTCTCGGAAGACAATCTGACTGCTGTGCTGTCCTCACAAAACAATCAGACTGTTCATACAAAAGACTCACTGCAGTACTGTGCTCATAAAACAGAGCGGGAGAAGAAGAAAAACCCACCATCGGTCGGCCCCTTGTGATCAGACACGGTGCTGTTCTCACAAGACAATCTGACTGCTGTGCTGTGCTCACAAGACACAGAGACTGCTGTGCTGTATTGTGCTCACATCACAATCACACTGATGTGATACAGCACAGGTGCCCACAGAGTTTAGCAGGAGAAGACACAAACCCACCATCGGTCGGCCCCTCGTAATCAGACTGCGGTGCTGTTCTCAAAAGACAATCTGACAGCTGTGATGTGCTCACACAGTAAAGTGGGAGAAGAAGCAGAAAACATCGTCGGTTGAGCCCTCGTAATCAGACACGGTGCGCTGTTGTGCTGTGCTCCCAAATATCTGACTGCTGTGAACTTCTCACAAAACAATCGGACTGCTGCGCTGTGCCCACAAAGCAGAGCGGGAGAAGACACAAACCCACCATCGGTCGGCCCCTCGTAATCTGATGCGGTGCGCGTGGCGTCGTGGGCCTGCTCCCGCCGCGCTGAGCGTGAGAGAGAGGAACCACCGGGGCTTACGCCGGGAGCGAGGTTGGGCGCGCCCCCGCGGCGGGTGGGGGTGGATGGGGAGCCTGTGTGCATGTGTGTGTGTGTGTGTGTGTGTGTGAGGGAGGAGCCACCAGGGCTTACTCCAGGGGCGAGATTTGGCGCGCCCCCCCGGCGGGTGGGCATGGATGGGAAGCCTGCGCGCGCGCGCGCGCGTGCGTGCGTGCGTGCGTGTGTGTGTGTGTGTGTGTGTGTGTGTGTGCCACCATATCCATCGCCGCATGATGTGCGCAGCCCATGCGCACGCGGCGACCCCCCATCAGACACCACCGCCGCCACCGCCGCACACACACAGAGCTGCCACCACCACAACCCCCGCCGCCGCTTTCCCTGTTAGGAACCAGGCCTAGTTAGGGCATGAAAACACGAGCACACACACACACAGACACACACACACACACACGCACACACACACACACACACACGCACACACACACACACAAACACACACACCGTTGCCATCGCCGCTCGAAGTGCGCAGCCCATGCGCACGCGGCGACCCCCTGTCAGACCCTGCCGGAGAGTTGAGCCCATTGCCACCGCTGGGGCCGGGCTTGTGGTGTGCCTCTGCTGACACGGCACGCGGCTGTCGGTGGTTGGCGTGGCCACGCTGCGAACCCTGCTCGTGTGTGTGTGTGTGTGTGTGTGTGTGTGTGTGTGTGTATGTATGTATGCGTGTGTGTGTGTGTGTGTGTGAGCATATCTTCACACGTGTATGTGCATGTGCATGTGCGTGTGTATGTGTGTGTGAGCGCACATGTGTGTGTGCGTGTGTGTTAGTTTGTCACACCCTGCTATGTTTGTTTGTATGTGTTTATGTGTGTGTGTGTGTGTGTGTGTGTGTGCGTGCGGTGCGACTCTGAGACGGCGCGTGGCTGGCGGTGGCTGGCGAGGCAGCGCTGCGAGACCTGCATGCATGCGCGTGTGTGTGGGGTGGGGGGGGGCACGTGTGTGTGTGTGTGTGCGTGTGTGTGCGTGTGTAGGAGTTTGTGTGTGTGTGCGCGTGTGCGCGCATGCGTCTGTGTGTGTGTGTGTGTGTGTGTGTGCGCGCGTGTGTGCGCACACACGTGTGTGTTTGTGGTGTGACTCTGCTGACACATAATGTGGCTGTCGGTGGTTTGCGTGACAGCGCTGCGAGCCCTGCATGCATGTGTGTGGGGGCTGGGTGGGGGGGGGGCATGTGCGTGTGTGTGTGTGTGTGTGTTGGAGTTTGTGTGTGTATATATGTATGTATGTGTGTGTGTGTGTGTGCGTGTGTGTTTGTGTGTGTACATTCACACACGCGTGTGTATGTATGTATGCATGTATGTATGTTTGTGTGTGTGTGTATGTATGTTTTTTTTGTGTGTGTGTGTGTGTGTGTGTTTGCGTCTGTTTTCAAGTCGTCGCTCAGTCAGTCAGTCAGTCAGTCAGTCAGTCAGTCAGTCAGTCAGTCAGTCAGTCGCTTAGTCAGTCAGTCAGTCAGACAGACAGTCAGTCAGTCAGTCAGTCAGTCAGTCAGTCAGTCAGTACGTGTGTGGCTGTCTATGTGCGGGAAGACTGTAGATCTCCCATGCACACCTGGCTTGTCGGCATCTTGACCATTAAAATTCCGAGGTCGTCCTCTGGGTCGCGCACACAGCCAGAGCCTGGAAATTCCGAAACCTTTAAAGGCAGAGAGAGAGGGTGAGAGCTTGCACCTCTTAGAGAAGAGGAGAGAGAACTGGGAGATGAAGAGACACGCACCTGGTTCGCCGGCATCGTGGCCATCGGGACTCCTAGGTCACTTTATGGGCTGCGCCGAAAAGCCTAGGTTTCCCTGGACCTTTTACATCCCAAACACTTCGAGCCCTAGAGAGAGAGAGACTAACAAGGAAACGGAAGAGGGAGACACGTGCCTGGCTCGTCGGCATCGTGACCATTGGGATTCCAAGGTCGTCATCCGGGTCACGTAGCCGGTGCATGTCTCCAAACCCTCCCATCAGAGCAGCGTCCTTCTCAGCGAGCTTGCATTTCAGGTCGGAGGTCTGAGATAATGCAGGGGTGGGGTGGTGGTGGTGCAGCAGGGATCAAGACTTTTGGGTAAATAAAACAGTCCCATAGCGGGCGTGTGGGCTGTGTGCGTGTCTGTGAAACCTCCCATCAGCGCAGCGTCCTTTTCGGCGAGCTTGCACTTGATGTCGGCGGTCTCCGCTGTGAGAAATACAGAGCGTGCAGCAGGGGTCAAGAGGAGGGGCATGTCTTCAATCAATAACGTCTAAATCGACCAGAGTGAGGGTGCATGTGTGTGTCTGCGTGTGTGTGTGTACGTATGTGTTTATGTGCTCGTCTCCGAAGCCACCCATCAGAGCTGCATCCTTCTCGGCAAGCTTGCATTTCAGGTCAGAGGTCTGCGGTGTGGGACGACAGAGCGTGCAGCAGGGATCAAGAGGAGGAGCATGGCTTTGAGTCGAAGCGTCTACATCGATCATTGTGTGTGTGTGTGTGCGTGTGTGTGTGTGAGCATCTTGGTATTGCAAAAGGTTGCCCACCAGATTAAGACCCCCCTTCCAACACACCCACACACAGCCCCCTCACCTTGCGCGCATGGTGCTTGATCGCCTCGACTGTCTCCGACTGGATCACCTCTGCGCGGTTGCACCCGCTGACTGCCCAAACCAACCCCGTGCCTTCCAACTGCTCTGCCTCATAATATACAAGACCTAGACCTAAACCTAGAACCAAACCCCCGTCCCGCCCCCAAGCCCCCCCCCCTTACCTTGCGTGCGTATCGATTGATCGCCTCAACCGTCTCCAACTGTATCGCCTCACTGAGGCAATCCAAGCTCGATTTTTACCCTCCCCGACCGACCCCAAACCCAGATATATCGATGCAGGGTGTGTAGAAAGCGTGCTAGCCGTGGGGAGGGGTCGGGGAACGACGTCTGTGGGGCGCACGGGCGGGGGGGGAGTGTGGCGAGAGGGCCGTCCAGACTTTGACCCTGCGACGCGCCGTGCGAGGACGATAGAGCGTCAAACGCGGAGGAAAACTCTGACATGCACCCAGAAGCAATGCTGTGTGGTCGGCGCGGTCGATTGGGGCGCTGCGGGGCGACTGCGCCACGTTTCAGGCGGGAAATGGTGAAAAGTGGGCGTTTTTGGCACGGCAAAGCTGTGGACGCGTGCATCAGCCCCCCGATGCATCTGAAATCAAGCATGTGGTCCATTACGACCATAAAGAGGACAATTAGGAGGCGCGGGGCAGGATCCGCCCCTGCTGGTGGTGGAATGTTGGCTCCGCACAAAATTCGGGAAATAGAGAAAAGGCTCTAGCGTGCCCATGCACCACATCCGCCTCATTCAAAGTGGTCCGCATAGTTGGGTGCATGCCTTAGGACTATGCGCCGGAGCGTGCGTGTCTGGGGCCCACCCACAGCACGCATGCAGTGTTGTGCTGGTGTTGCGCACATGGCGCATGGGCGCGCATGGGGGACACATGGGGCGGACCCAAGTTACACCCAAAAACAACAGCTGCCGTCTTGCATCCGCATCATACATATATTGGGGCGTCCTGTGCAAAGAGCTGGATGGTTGACACTGGTTGACACTGGTACATTTTTTGGCCCCCATGCATGTTCCATGCAGCAGCCCCAAACCACCCCTTTCGCCACAGCCGTGCCCAGCGCCGGGTCCTCGCCGTGGCGCACAGCTCCAATATGGTCCCTAGCACTGCGCCGCGCGCTTGGGCGGGGGCCGCCGCCACGCTGGCGCGTGATCGGGCGAGTTTCCGCTTTGGGCATATACGCCCATGCACGCCCCACAAGGCCACTGCGGCTCTGCCCAACACCTTCAAGGCGCAGATATAGGTGTCCCGCAACTACGCACGACGCTGCGGCTGCTAACATGGCGTGTGCGCGCCATACTTCTGATCGAAGTGTTTTCACTGCTCCCACCTTCCGCCAGGCAGCGTTCGCACCACCCCACTCAAACTCGGCGCACACGGCACCTCAGGACCCCGCGAGCGGTGCTACGGTACTGTGTTAGCACCCTCTATCTCTGGTTTGAAGGGGACCGAAATCGACTGAGTTCGATTTGGGCTTGAATTACCCTACTCAGCGACCTCAGATCCCCTGACTGAATACCCCAAACAACGCAGTGCCTCCCATCACTGCTCTGCCTTGCTGTATACATAACCTAGAACCAGCGCCCCCCCAGCCCCCCTCCCCCCCCACCTCGCGTACGTAGCGCTTGATCACCGTGACTGTCTCCAACTGGATGGCATCCACACACTCCCCGAATGACCCACCCCCCTGCCTCACGACCCCCCTCCCCCTGTATATAGAACTCAGAAAAATTATTGCCCACCTCGCGTGCATATCGCTTGATCGCCTCGACTGTCTCTGATTGGATCGCCTCAGCGCGGTCCTGCGTCTGTTTCAGCTGCAGCTGCAGGTCCATGATCTCGCGCTGCGTGTGTGTGTGTGTGTGTGTGTGTGCACGTGTGTGTGTGTGTGTGTGTATGTGTGTGTGTGTGTGTGTGCGTGTGTGCTTGTGCGT
>VFSX01000323.1:62500-67500 GCA_016618255.1 Chlamydomonas sp. UWO 241
TTCACGCAAAATATGCCATTGTGCTGCGCTCGGCGAGAGCTTCCCAACGCACCCCTATGCGCCCTCTCCGACCGACGAAGTGTTGGGTGGTTTTCTGGGAAGTGTGAATTCCGGCCTCGAGCGGTATACGCCTTGCGGGGGGATCACTGCACCACGTCCGCATACATCAAGCGTGCTGTTGCGCATACGCGCATGTTTGTAAGTGCAAATGTGTGTGTGTGTGTGTGTGTGTGTTGCTCCCCCCCCCCTCCCCCCTCCCCCTTCCCTTTGTCGCGATTGCCTGCAGACACCAGCCCAGTCAACGCTCCCCTGTCCAACCAACCAGTTCACACCAGTTCACACCAGTGCAAACGCCGCAAGCCAGTCCGCACCGAGGCCACACAACTTCAAGTTCAACAGCAGCTTCACCAGGTTCCTGCGACCTCTCCTTTGTCTTGATTGCCTGCCGACACCGCCCACATCTGCGCTCTCCTATCCCACCCGACCCGTCCACACCAAGTTCATACCAGTTAAAACCCCACACCTGTGACAACAGCTTCTCCAGGTTGCTGCTGACCTCCTCCTGAGTCTTGATCGCCGCCCGGTACATCGACAGCTGGCCCTGGAAGCTGCCCTCTTCCGTCGCCATCTTCTGCGCTATCATGTGCGCGGTCTGCAGCTCGTGGAACCTGCGCACACACGTGCCCGCATAGGGTCAAGTTTGACAGCTTCCGACCTGTCTTGTCCAGGGTGTAATGCGCCATCATAGGCGTCTGGCGGACTGTATTGCCCCCCCCCCACCAAACACACGCACACAAACACACACACACAGACACACACACACACACACACACACAGACAGACACACACACATACTGCTAAAACTCATGGCATGCGTGCGTGCATGCACGCATGCGCTCATGTGTGTGTTTGTGTGTGAGTGAGTGCGTGTGCGTATGCCCACCGTTTCTTCAGCTCCAGCGTGTCCACTTGCTCGCCGTGCATCTGCTGCAGGCGGTGGACCAGCTCCGCGTTTCGGCGGCGCTCGCGGCCGTACGCAGAAAGGGCAGCTTCGGCGCGCTCCACGACCTGTGCGTGAGGAATAATTTTTTCCAGCTAACCGCTAGCTAACCGACACATCAACCCTGGTAGGCTGGCGCGATGCGCGGACTTGCGGGCTCTCCTGGTAGAGCTCCCTTAGGCCCCGGGGTCCTCCGGACGCGTACGTGTAAAACCTGTAAAACCTAAACAAGGCCATGGCTGTGATGCTCACCCAACTTGCCAGCCAAGATGCCACCACCCAAAACACAAATACAAAATAAAGGCACCCACTGGCCACCCACTTCCTCTGTGCTCATCCCAGCACTGTTCTCCAAAACCTGTGGCAGCCGCCGCGCCTCTTTCTCCTCATGCACTTAAACCAGACTGTGGCTGTGCTGCAACCCCAACCAAATGAACGCCGTCCCATCAGCTTTCTACCCATGCAGCTGGCCACACCCACCTCCTCTTTGCTCAGACCGGCGCTGTTCTCCAGCACTTGCGGCAGCCGCCGTGCCTCTTTCTCCTCATGCACGATTTGCCGCAGCTGCTCGCAGTCGGCAGATAGCTTGCGCTTTGCATTTTCAGCGTCCTGCCACGTGGTGTGTGTGTGTGTGTGTGTGTGTGTGTGTGTGTGTATGTGTGTGTGTGTGTGCGTGCGCGTGCATGTGTGTACGTGTGTGTATGTGTTCCTCATGCAAAATTTGGCGCAACAGCTCGCCGTCAGCACAGAGCTTACGTTTTTTTGTTTTCAGCGTCCTGTCACGTGGTGTGTGTGTGTATGCGTGTGTGTGTGTGTGTGTGTGTGTGCGTGTGTGTTTGGGTGTCTGTGCGTGTGTGTGTGTGTGTGTGTGTATGTGTGTTTCTGCGTGTGCGTGTGCATGTATGTTTGTGTGTGTGCGTGCGTGTGTGTGTGTGTGTGGTCCTCCTCATGCACAATTTGGTGCAACTGCAAGCTTGCGCCTTACATTTTCAGTGTCCTGCCAGATGGGGTGTATATGTGTGTGTGAGTGTGTGGGTTCGGGTGTCAGTGCGCGTGTGTATGCGCGTGCGTGTGTGTGTGTGTGTTTGTGCGTGTGTGTGTGTGTGCCATTCTTCTCATGCACTATTTGCCGCAGCTGCTTGCAATCGGCAGAAAGCTTGCATGCACCCACACCCACACCCACACCCACACACATGCGCACGCCGCCAATGGCGGACCAACTGGGCTGACAGGGTGCTGCTGCAGCGTGAGCGACTCTGTTTTTTTGGAAAATCGGCTATGTCGCCGATTTGCCCTGATCCAGAGCGCTAGTGGCTGTTTGAGGCACGGCGTCATACGGCAGGCAACTGCGAGGCATGCGGGGACGGAGGGCGGGCTGCTGGCAGGAGTCGGCGCCGCCATCGTCGGTACCCCCATGCAGCCACGGGCACCGGCACCGGGCAGAGGCTGCAGCTACGCTACAGCCAGGGCACGGGCTATGGGCATCGGCTATTGATTGACATCGGCTAAGGCTTCGGCTACGGCTAGGGACATCCTGCGTCTGCACTCACATCGCATAGGCTACACGTCCGCCCTCAGGGCATCTGCATCTGCATCGGCCACGGCTACTTACATCGGCTGCGGCGACGGCTTCGGCCTACGGACTGCTGCTATGGCACGAATCGCGGGGCACTTCAGTGACCTGCATGGAGGGTCTCTCCATGCAGGGCGAATCTTACTTGCATGAGACACATGACGACGGAGGTGCACTGGCAGCAAGCGCCCTCGCAGCGCAAGCGCCATGCATGGAGGCTGGCGGCATGGCGGGCGTGCGCCACATGATGAACGGAGGAGGAGGAGGGTGGCCAGGCTGGCTGCCCGAACTGAGACGCATGGCGCGACCAGATGTACTAGAGCTAGTGGGATGGACACAGTCAATGTGTATCCACTGAGTGGACTAGTGCGGGTGATAGTATCTGCCTGCCTCAGGGATTTAGTGCGCAAGCACAAGTCTAATACGCCATTAAAGGCGTCCAACAAGACTGTAAAATCGACCACCGTGTGGGACAAATAGGGGGTGCGTTGCGCGCACACACACACCCACACGCGCACCCCACACCCACCACCCACAATCTTCCACAACCCCCCCCCACACACACACACACATACATACACACCTGCAGAGTGGCGTACCCACAAGCAACCACACACACACACACACAGACACACGCACACACACACACACACACACACACACACACCTGCAGCCTCCACACCGCCATCTCACACCGTGCCTCGTTCATCTCGCATGCGCGCACGACGCGCTCGATGGCCACCTGTAATGTGTGTGTGTGTGTGGTGTGTGTGTGTGTGTATATGTGTGTGCGTGCGTGTGTGTGTGTGTTTGCGTGTGTGTGTGTGTGTGTGTGTGCGTGTGTGTGTGTCGTTCATCTCACATGCACGCACGACGCGCTCGATGACCACCTGCCATGTGTGTCTATGTGTGTGTGTGCGTGTGTGTGTGTGTGTGTGTTCGTGTGTGTGTGAGTTGATTGTATATATCAACTTCCTCCCACCTTCCCTCCACCTTCCTGCCACCTTCCCCTCACATTCCATCCAAGTCCCTGCTTCCCTGCTTCAGCACCATGTCGTCAGCCAGCATCTCCAAAAGCGCCCTCACCCACCTTCCACCCACCTGCTTTAGCACCGTGTCGTCATCCAGCGTCTCCAGAAGCGCCATCGCTGCACCGTCCACTGCCACCTCTACTAGCCACCTTCCCTCCACCATCCTCCCTGCTTGAGCGCCATGCAGTTGACCAGCGTTCGCAAGGATGCCACCTCGACCTTCCCTCCACCTACCCTCCACCTTACCCCACCTGCCCCTCACAGTTACGGTTACATCGGCTTTCCAGCAAAGACTACCTGCCCCTCACATTCCATCCAATTCCCTGCCTACCTGCTTCAGCACCATGTCGTGGGCGAGCGTCTCCAGAAGCGCCCCACCCACCTTTCCCCAGCTTCCTTCCAGCTTCCCCCCAGCTTCCCCCCACTTTCCTCCCTCCCTCCCTCCACCTTCCACCCACCTGCTTCAGAACCATGTCGTCAGCCAGCGTCTCCAGAAGCGCCATCGCTGCGCCGCCCTCTCCGCCCCCTGCGCCGCGGTCCTGCCACTGCAAAAAATGAAGTTGCGGTGGGGGCCGTATTCGTGGTCGTCGGTGGTTGGCAGGTGGTTGGCAGTGGTTGTATAAGTGGTTGATGGTGGGTGGTAGCGGCCGTCGCTGGTCGATTTCTTCTGCCACTGCGCAAAACAGGAGTTGCGGCGTTGGTCGTCAGTGTTTGTCAGCCGTCATTTCTGTCCACCACTGCAGCCACAAACGAGTTGAGACGGGGGTTGTCGAGTGCTCGTTGGTGGTTGGTAGTGGTCGCAGAAGTGGTCGTCATTGTCGCGTGCTTCTGCCACTGCATGAGCAAAGGAGTGACGGTGGTGGTCAATAGGAGGAGGGTGGGCATTTTATAAAGGGTACAGGTTTGGAAGTCAGTAGCTCCCTCAATATTGACTCCCCTGAAAAAAACAAGAATACTACCACGAGGCAAATCCCCCCCTCTACTTGATCCCAGAATGACGTGGCCACAGGCCAAGGGATGCAGCTGCAGCTGGGAGATTAAGATGACCCCCCCCCACACACACAGGGTCGCGGACGCCGCATCGGGGCATATCATTACGTTTGCTCCAACAAGCACCTGTGCGCCCTCTACCAGCGCCCCTATGAGGCTGCAGGTTGTTCTTGTACTCATGCAGACATGCATGGGTTTGGGAGGGCTGGGGGAGGTCCAGGAGGTGGTTTTGGGGGCGGTGAGGGCTGCTCCTTGCCCATGCTCCTAGTGGTCGTTTTCAGGTCGTTTGAGTGGTCGTCGTTGGTCGTTTTCTTCTGTTGCTGCAAAAACAAGGGAGTTGTGACAAGCGGGGTGTAAGTGGTCGTTCATTGGAGGTCGTGGTGATCGTTTACTGAGGCACGCGTGC
>VFSX01000323.1:85000-170000 GCA_016618255.1 Chlamydomonas sp. UWO 241
CAACACCCTTAGTGATTTGGCGCAGCGACTCCGCAGGGCATACCCCCACTACCACCCCAACATCATAACACATGTGCGGAGATATGGGTCTCCACGGCGTGCAGGTATCAAGAGCCTAGAGGGCAGAGCAGCAGTGCGCCGACCCACCGGGACCTTGACGCCCAGCACGCTCACGCGGAGAGTGCGTGCGTGCGCCATCACGCTCTCCTCAAGGTCCCCACGGGCCCCACGGGCTACTCCCCTCCTTGCTGTATGTACGCCGCGCTGTTGTTCACGCGTGGGGTTCGTTTGCGCTTCCACTCGAGTGATCGTAAGCCACCATTTATGCTACAATTCCAACGCAATTCCAACGCCACTCGCCCTTCGACGTGTTGTCTCCAGGGGATTGGTTGGGCACCTCCATCTGTGGGGGTGTGGAATGATGTTGCTCCGGAGCACTCGGACGAGTGCGTGGTCCTCGTCAAATCCACTCTGCCCACTACACAGAGCGCAGCTTGCTTTCTTGAGGTGGGGCTGCCTGGCCGCCCTGAGTGACAACTTGTGTTGCACCCAACCGCCCGCCCCCCCCGACAACGGCCCTTTCACCTTGCAGTACCTGACCCGCACCTGAGTTGTTAAGGGTCACTTGGTTCATCGCAGCTCAGTGGCAACGGCCTGCGGAGCGCGCTGCGTGCAAAGCCATCTGCAGAGGAGGGCGCAACCCGCTGCCAGTCAGGCAGCAACGGGGGACCTTGGCCGGCAGCGCGGCGGAATGGCGTCATTACGATTCGCTGCTGTGGGGATGCTGCTCCTGGCGTGGGCAGCCGTGGTGCAAGGTGAGTGAGCCCATGCACATTTCTGCATGTCACCACATGCCCCGCGCATGCGCCAACACCCTTCCCATTTTTTGTTGATCCAGGGATATCCGGGCTGCTAGTTTCAACTTGGGTGTGTCTGGGGTGGTGCCCCTGGCCTGGCGGTCCAGTCACCTCCGCCGTCCAGCCCGCCAGAATCGCAGTGCCAGCAACTCCCTTGCGAGCCCGCCACGAGCCACCCAGCAGGAAGCCCCCCCCCCCCCCCCCCGTCTCAGCACCATCCCGGCTGAAGAGGCCCTGATACACACTGTTCGATGCATGATACCGGCACCGGCCGCCGCAGACACGCAGTCACACTCGACACACTGCACACACACACACACACACACACACACACACACACACGCATGCACACACACAAACACACACACACACACACGCACACAGCCCAATATGCTACGCTGGATAAATCCATCTTCCTAGACTGTATTTACAACAAGGATGCAGTGGACGCGCCGTGGCACAAACACACACACACAAACACACACACACACACACACACACACACGCAGCCCAATATGCTTTGCTAGAGAACTCCATCTTTACAGACTGCGAGCGCACCGAGGACCTGCTGGAAGCGTCGTGACACACACACACACACACACACACACACACACGCACGCGCGCGTACGCAGCCCAATATGCAACGCTAGAGAACTCCATCTTCCCGGACTGTGTGTGCAACGAGAATGAGGTGGATGCTCCGTACCGTGTGCGCCTACTCAGCAAGTACCCGCTCGTTGACAGCGGCACTCGCATGTGCTTTGGCTTCAGAGTGGTGGCGTGCGACCCCGCTTCGATGTGCTGCAACATGGTAAGAGTTTTGTCAATTTATTGGTGTGTTGGTGAGGGGATGGCGGGGAGTGTGTTTTGTACAATGTGTCATTGTTGGGGGGGGGGGGGGGGACGCGCATGTGCTTCGGCTTCAGAGTGGTGGCGTGCGACCCTGCATCGATGTGCTGCAACATGGTAAGTGGAAGTTGAAGGGCAGTTTTGTCAATTTATTGGTGTGTTGGTGAGGGGATGGCGGGGAGTGTGTTTTGTACAATGTGTCATTGTTGTGGGGGGGGGGGGGGGCACGCGCATGTGCTTCGGCTTCAGAGTGGTGGCGTGCGACCCTGCATCAATGTGCTGCAACATGGTGGGTGGGACTTGAAAGTGGAAAGTGGAAAAGTTGTACTGTTTTGTACAATGTGTTATCGTTGTGGGGACACGGGAGGGGGGGGGGGGGCACGAGCATGTGCTTTGGCTTCAGAGTGGTGGCGTGCGACCCTGCATCTATGTGCTGCAACATGGTAAGTGGGAGTGGAAGGGCAATTTTTGTTTGTTTTTACGATGTGTTCTGGTTGTGGGGAAGGGTGGGTGGGGGCACGCGCATGTGCTTTGGCTTTAGAGTGGTGGCGTGCGACCTTGCATCGATGTGCTGCAACATGGTAAGTGGAAGTGGAAGGGCAGTTTTGTCAATTGATTGGTGGTTTGGTGGGGGGGGAGGGGGCGGCGGGGAGTGTGCTTTGTACAATGTGTCATTGTTGTGGGGGGGGGGGGGGGGGGGGGGGCACACGCATGTGCTTCGGATTCAGAGTGGTGGCGTGCGACCCTGCGTCGATGTGCTGCAACATGGTGGGTGGTACTGAATTGGAAACTTCCACAGCGTGTGTTGAGTTTGTCTTGTATGATTGGCGGTCGTGGTGGTTGGGGGGGGGGGGGGGCACGAGCAAGTGCTTTGGCTTCAATGTGGTGGCGTGCGACCCTGCGTCTTTGTGCTGCGACCTGGCAAGTGGACGTGGAAGGGCAGTTTTGTTTAACGACGTATTGTGGTGGTGGTGAGGGCGGGAGGGGGGGCTTTTTTCTACGATGTGTTATTGTTGTGGGGAGGGGGGGGGGGCACGCATGTGCGATGGCTACAGAGTGGGGGCGTGCAACCCTGCATCTATGTGCTGCAACATGGTGGGTGAGACTGGAAAGTGGAAAAGTGTGGTTTTCTTGTACGATGTGTTGTTGTTGTGGGGAGGGGGGGGCACGCGCATGTGCTTTGGCTTCAAAGTGGTGGCATGCAACCCTGCGTCAATGTGCTGCAAACATGGCTCGGATGCGGATGTTTAGAGGGCGCGGGCGGAGGGGGGCTGTGGGGAGGGGTCGTTGCAGGGGTGGGGGGGGACGCACACGTGCTGTGTCTTCAAAGTGTCCCGAAACAAACGAAATGCAGGATTCAACTAAGGTGCCTGCACAGCAACCAACTCTGACGCCCTCAACCCAACAACCCGTCACCCTTGAATCGCAGGATCTCAACAAGGTCGAAAGCCCGTTGTCAGTTCAGTGCAAATCCAGCCTCAATCCAACAAACAAACATACAACCTCAAGCCCTAAACTCGTAACCTTGAACCCTAAAAGATGACATCTTAACCAACCGCAGGATTTCAACAAGGTCAAAATCCCTGTGTCGCTTGACTGGAAGTCGAGCCTGAAATGGACCAACAAACATGACACCTCGAGCCCTAAAACTGTTAACCCAAACATCTCGCAGGATCTCAACAAGGTCGAAATCCCGGTGCCACTACAGTGCAAGTCCAGCCTCAAGGGTCTGACCGTCAACGGTGTTCAGATCCCTGCGAGCTGGGGCCCTGCGTACATCACTCAGGGGCGTGTGAACCTCAAGGTGAGGGGGAGTGGGGGAGGCGTGAGGGGGGTGCGTGCACTGCCACGGTCTGAATGCCTATGTTCTCAAGGGTCTGGCTGTCAACGGTGCTCAGATCCCTGCGAGCTGGGGTCCTGCGTATATCACTCAGGGGCGGATGAATCTGATAGTGTGGGGGACTGTTGGGAGGGGGGGGGGGGTAGCTGCCTGCACCGACACGGTCTAAATGTCTACGTTTCTATTTTGTTTGTGCCTCTCTGTTGTCTCTTTCTGTCTCTCTCTCTTGCGCGCGCGCGCTCTTCTTCTCTCTCACTCAGGGGCGTGTGGACCTCAAGGTATGTGGGGGGGGGGGGCGTGCGTGCGCTGCCTACCTGCTGGCCACCGGCTGACTGCCTCTGTCACCCTCTGCATTCTGTGTCTCTTTCTCTATCGCTCTTTCTGTCTCTATCGCTGCCTGTCTTCCTGTTCTCTCTCTCTCAATCTCAATCTCGATTGCGATCTCTCGATATCTCGATCTCTCACTCTCTCCCCTCTCACTCTCACTCGCCCTCTCACCTCCCTCTCTGTCTCTCTCCCAAACCCACCTCTTGCCCCCCCCCTCCCTTCTGCAGATCACCAACCTTGGTCTCGACGTCCGCAGTGCCCCATTCGCGACCATTTGCATCGACATGGGCGTCCCTTGCACATCTCCCGACAGCTTTTGCCACCCTCAGACCGGCGTCTGCACCTTTGCAACCTTCAACAAGGTGTGGGGACGAGTATGGGTTGTAGCGAAGGGGGGGCACAAATGTAGATAGCTCTTGCTTATAATCACAACCAGCCCATTCAACGACCGACCAACCAACCAGGCAACTACTGAAAACACACAGGCGATCAATTGCTGCCCCATCGCCGCCATTGGTTTCGTCTCCTATGACAAAAAATTGAAGATGCAAATGTGGATATCTATTGCGTACACGCACAACCTACCAACCGACCAACCACCCAACCAGCCAAACAAACCCTAAAACACAAAGGCGATCAACTGCTGTCCCATTAGTTTCGTCTCCAATAACCAGAATTCCAAGATGCAAATATAGATCGCTCTTGCTTATAAGCACGATCAACCAAGCAACCGACCGTCCAACCAACCAGGCAAACCCTAAAACACACAGGCGATCGACTGCTGTCCCATCGCCACCATCGGTTTCAACCCACCGGCGCCGCCGCCAGCGTCCCCGCCGCCACCGCCGCCGCGCCCGCCGCCACCGCCGCCGCCGCCGCCGCGCCCGCCACCACCGCCACCGCCCAGCAAGCAACCACCTCCTCCGCCGCCCCCCCCTCCTCCGCCACCACCCCCGCCGCCGCTGCCCCACGCTCCCCTGGCCCCGCTCCCGCCACCCCCTCAGCCCGCCCCCCCCCCGCCCCACCCGCCCCTCCCCGCCCCACCCATCGCCGTCATGCCCCCCCCTCCCTTTGCCAGCCCACCCTCCCCCCACCCCGTCCTCCCTCCCCTCCCCCCCCGCCCCCCCCATCCCACCCGCGCCCTCCCCACCTCGCCCCCTCGCCCGCCCACCCCGCCCTCCCCAACCCCTCCCCCTCCCCTCCCGCGCCCCCCCCCCCGCACCTCCTCCAGTCCCTCCCTCCCCCCTCCCCACCCCGCCATGCCGCCACCTCCCCTCCCCCTCCCCCGCCGCCGCCCCCCCTCCGCCGCCCCCCTTCCCCCCCGTGGCCCCTGCGCCCTTTCCCCCGACCCCCCCAGAGTGTCAGGTGTACATCTCAATCTACAGAGCCATCGGCTACATTGATGTGGGGACGTGCGACACGCTGGCAGGCGTGGCGTGGTTTAGGTGAGGGGTGGGGGGGGGGGGGCGTTGTAAGATGTGGTGCATGTGCCTGGGGTGGGTGTGTTGGATGCATAAACAAAAACCAACCCCTGCAGGCATCCCCCCAGAAGAAAATGCTCCAAACCATCACACACGTGCACGAACAGGCCCACACTCACACACACACACTCACTTGCTCGCTCGCACACACACACACACACACACACACACAAGCACCGCCTCACACATATCTACACACGCAGCCCTGGTTTCACAATTGGACTGGACCTCAACAAGTTTCTTTGCTGCAGCTGCACTGAGACGACCGCGCATACACACACACACGCACATACACGCTCACTTGCTCACCCATGCAAACACACACGCGCACACTGGGTGACACACATATCTACACACGCAGGTCTGGTTTCGCAATCGGACTGGACCTCGACAAGTTTCTTTGCCACAGCTACACTGACATGAGCGCGCATACACACACGCACACACACACACACACGCTCACTTGCTCACTCATGCAAACACACACGCGCACACGGTGTGACACACATATCTACACACGCAGGTCTGGTTTCGCAATCGGACTGGACTTCGACAAGTTTGTTTGCCACAGCTACACTGAGATAAGCGCGCACACACACACACACTCACACACACACGCGTTCACTTGCTAGCTCATGCAAACACGCGCACACAGACAATCTCTGCCTCACACACACACACACAAACACACACGCACACGCTCACATACACACACACACACACGCACACGCACACACACACACACACACTCACACGTGCACACACACACACACACATACACACATTCATGCTTGCTCGCGCACACACACTCACACACAAACAAACACCGCCTTACCCACATCTCTACACACGCAGGTATGGTTTCACAATCGGACTGGACCTCGACAAGTTTGTTTGCCACAGCTACACTGAGATGACGGCGTACACACACACACACACAAACACACACAGACACGGCACACACACACACACACACACACACACACACGCGTGCACACACACACACACAGACACCAACACACACACACACACACGCGCACACACACACACACCGCCTCACACTCAACTCTGCACACACCCATACATAAGGCCAACAGAGGCCAACAACGACACCTAGGACCATGTTGGGCCCATCTGCTTCACACACAACTATGCACATGCAGGTATGGTTTCACAATCGGACTGGACCTCGACAAGTTTTTTTGCCACAGCTACACTGAGACGACGGCACGCACCGTTTCAACTGGATCAACTGCAGGTGCGTGTACGGCAAGGAGCTGTTAACCGCTGGTGCTGGGTGCTATCATGCTGTGCTGTGTGTGCGAGTGGGGGATGTTATGTAAGTGTGTGGGGGGGGGGACTTAACTGAGGCAACGGCATGCACAGTTTCAACTGGATCAACTCCAGGTGGGCGTACGGCGGGAAACTGTGAACTGCTGGTGCTGGGTGCTGGCGTTTTGTGCTTTGTGTGCTTGTGTGTGTGTGAGGGAGGGCACACACACACACACACATGCACACACACACACACACACAGACACACAGAGGGACATTCGTTACAGTTCCAACACACACACACTCACACACACATACACACACACGCAAGCACGCACACACATGCAGAGACCAAGGCTGCCTATGTGAAGTTTGTTGACCTGCAACTGCATAGTTTGACCAAACCCACCCATCACACACACACACATACACACACAGCAACAGTAACACGGGGTTTCCAGCTTAGCAGGCTACTCTTCTACTAGAGAAACCCGCCGATACTCCAGCACACTTAAGTACTAGAGTACCGCCGGCTCCCGGCCGATAGACTACCGCTCCAAACATACACACACACAACCAACCAACCAACCAACCAACCAAGCGCTACATGAGGCCATCCGCATGCACAGGCAATGCCTGTATTACTAACAGCAATACACCCTGGCAATTTTTACGAGGTCTGACCCGTGCACTGGGATGTCTTTCGAATAGCGGGTGACCAACCACACGCATACACATGCAGAGACAAAGGCCGCGTACATGAAGTTTGTCGACCCCGTCAATGCCCAGCAAACGTTTGATGACTTTGAGCTATCATGTGGTGAGTGTGTGTGTGGGGGGGGGGCATGTGGTGTGTGTGTGTGGTTGTGTGTGTGTGTGTGTGTGTGTAGGGAGGAGGGAGGGGAGGAGTCTGCACACATGTACGCGGATGTGCATGTGCATGCTGACACACTCGCAGCCAAACACACACACACACACACACACGCGCAGGCGACACCCTTTCCTTCCAGTCAAATTGTTACCTCGACACCGTCCAAACGCCAAAGTGCGCCCCGCCGCCGCTCCCGCCATCCCCTCCGCCAACCCCGCCCCCGCCGCGGCCCCCTCGCCCCCGCCCCCCTCCCCGCCACACCCCCTCCGCCGTCCCCTCCCCACCCAGGCCCCCGCCCCCACCGCCCGTCCCCTCCCGCTCCCCCTCCCCCCTCCTCCCCCTCGCCTCCCCCCCCGGGCCCGCCGCCACCCCCGCCGCCGCTTCCCCTCCTCCCTCTCCCCCCCTCCCCCGCCGCCCCTGCCTCCCCCTCCTTCTCCGCCACCGCCAAGGCCGCCGCCACCACCGCCATCGCCGCCGCCGCCGCCAGCATGTCAGGTGAGGTTCCTGGTGTGTGTGTGTGTGTGTGTGTGTGTGTGTGTGGAGGGGGGGAGGTCCTCAGAGCAGCTGGTGGTTGCAGTCATTTATTTGGATGTAGCGCGTTGGATGGTAAACCGGTATTGGATTCTGGCCCAAGGGGGGAGCGGGACCTGTATGAGATGAAGGTTAACCACCATTTCCTATGATCCCCACCGTTGCCGCCGCCACCGCCAGCATGTAAGGTGCAAGTGCTAGTGTTGAGCAGGAGGGTCGGTGTTTTTTTGGTTTGGGCGTGTAGAGCCAGAGTTCAGAGGCATGGAGCCGGAGTTTCATTCAAATGGCCACAGAACACTCATTATTTTTTTGGAAACAGTGTCATGAGTAGTGTCAAGACAAAGGGCGTCAAGGGATTTCGGAGGATGGAATTCGGTGTACGGGTTATGGTTAATCCCCACATTTCCGCCTCCCCCGCACACCCCCACTCACATTTGTGTCAATCATCATTTGTGTGGATCATCATTTGTGTGGATATTCATCACACATGCGTTGCTCAGAGTTGGGTGAAGAGGTTTGGGGGAATAAAAGAACACACATCTCACACTCACACCCCACACCTTACACCCCACACCCCACACCCACACTGCATTCATAAAGTGTGTATCTTCAATACACGCAAATCACTGGGAGTCTCAGAGCCTACGTGCAGAGCGTTTTTGGGAGGGGGGAATTGCAACCAACACACACACACACACACACACACACACACACACACCAAAACATAGGTGTGGATCTTCATTACACGCGCGTCGCTCGGAGTCGCAGAGCCCACGTGTCGAGCGTTTTCAAGCGCCGTGACTGCGCAATATGGAAATGGGGACCTGGGGATGCCGTTCGAGTGCGAAGGTGCGTCTGGGTGTATGTTTCTCTGCACATGAACCTATTCGCTTCTTCTGGATGATGGGATCATATCAACCAAGGCATAGATGGGATGGGATGGGATGGGATGGGAGCACACATCCCTGTTGGTGTCTGCATCCTACACACACGTTGGAAGGCAGCCGGCTGGCGGCTACCGCCCCTCGCAAGTAATTGTTAGGCCCAGAACTGGACTTGGGTCTAAGCGGTGGTACTAGGACTAGAGGTAGTCTTTGCTGGAAAGCCGATGTAACTGTAACTGTAACTGCCTACCGTAGGTCGTAGATGCATCTCACAATCCGTGGATTATGGGATCAGATCCGGAAAATCTTGGGGTCGGCTTGGTTTTGCGCGCACACACTGAGCTGATGGACTTTGTCCCTCCCTTGGCATGCGCTGTGGGGAAATCCGACCCATCCTCCCTGCACCCAAGAATGCTAATCCGTCTTAAAAAAACGCAGGCTTCACGACCGCATCTGCAAATTCAACCATGACCGGCAGCCCCTACTGCTCAGCGCTCTCACAACAACTCGAAGACACAGCTGAACCCCACACCTCGATTTCCCAATCCGTCGCAAAAAATGCAGGCTTCTCTTCTGCGTCTGCAAATGTAACCACCACCGGCAGTCCCTACGGCTCAGCGCTATCTTAAACAACCCAACAATCCAACAAACAAAAAAACGCAGGCTTTACGACTGCGTCTGCAAATGTAACCACAACTGGCAGCCCCTACGGCTCAGCGCTCTCATACACCGAGTTTACAGGCGCGCCCGAGAAGGCCAAGGGCCTCATGAAAATGTTTGGACTGGGGTAGGTGGCACACACATGCACGCACACACACACACACATGCATGCTGAAGGGTATAATTTTGACCTTCTTTCCTAGAGTCTACTGTGCCATCAAAGGCACCCAGCAGGCTGTACAATCGACCATGACACACACGCACACACACGCACGCACACACGCACACATACCGCCACATGCAAGCGGACACACATACACACACAGGCACACAGACACATGTGCACACGTACACACACACACACACAGGCACGCAAACACACACACACACACACACACACACACACGCACATGCAAACACACACACACACACACACACACAGAGAGAGATATCGTTACAGAGAACTCTGCACGGCAGACCTAGATAGGCTGTTTCTAGTCATCAATTGAGGAGATTCCGTTTGAAGGCGGGAGACCAACCGTGCGCCAGCAAGAGGGTGAACAACCTCATTCGTAAAGCAGTGGGGGAAAGGGGCAGTGGCGGGTCATTGACGGCTGTGTTCGTCAATCCGCCTCGACTGAGTTTAAACTAGGTGTCGGCAGAAGGACTTCCACAGTTGTGGAAATCATGCTAAGATGATCCACTCGGTGGTGACTCGCTCGGCGAACTCGGGGCGCTCGGGGATGTCGCGTGTGAAGTTGGAGAGATGGATGTTTGCGGAGGGCGTAGAACGTGACGGAGTGGGCGCAAAAGTCACCGGCGTGAGCCCGAAGGTGATGGCGCCGCCGGCATAGAGCGAAGTCGTGTCCGAACAGCGGTAGTTGTGCAAGTGGGAGGCAGTGGGAGAGAGAGCGGGAGGGTAGTTGGAGGGAGAGGGGGAGGCGCGGGGGAGGGTTAGGGAGGGGCGAGGGGCACAAGATGGGGTGGGGTGCAGCGGGGATGGAGGGGTGGAAGACAGGAGAAGGGAGGGAGGAGAGGGGAGAGAGGAGGGAGCCACACTGTGGCCCGGCCACATGGCGCATACATAGGCGCTGGTAGCATGGGGGGGGGGTGCATGGGGTGCATGTGCGCGCATGGGGCGCATGGGGAGGGGCAACTCCATGTGACGAGCATGTGGGTGTATGGAGGTCGACGGGGCGGCAGTGGGATAAGCGGTGGGTCTCTTGAGGTGGGGCGTGGGGTCGAATGAACGACTGGGCAGTGGGCGGTGGGCGGGACGGTGGCGGCTGGAGGAACTCGGTAGCTCAAGTTGAGCGCTGGCTCGGGGCGCATGGCGGTCGAGGTGATGGCACTGAGATACCTGGGCTCCGTTGTCTGAAGCTGCAGAGCTGCGGGGGGAGGGAAATCTGTGCGGTAGGGCGTCACGTGTTTTTTGCCATGTGGAGGGCGTGCGAGAGAGTGCGGATGGACTGAGTTCCTGGATGCATGCGTCGACTGGCTGCTGAATTGGCAGCCCGACGACAGGGGGACGGAGGAGCGGCGAGAATCGGCGGCGGCATGGGTGAAGGGGGGTCGACGTAGGCGGCGGCGATGACTGCGCGCGGGGCTGGGCGCGGGGCTGGGCGCGGCGCCCACAGAGTGGGGCGCCCACAGAGTCACACACACACACACACGTGCACGTTTACTCACAGAGTCACACACACACACACACACACTTGCACGTTTACTCAGTTGCACAGACGATGATGAGAGTTTTACAATCCACTTCTGGCGGTCACACATACGGTTCCAAAGCTCCAGTGGGACAGACGTGCTTGGTTTTGCTTCCACATGCACGCTGTTTTACACACGCACACACAACACACACACACACACACACACGCGCACACACACACACGTTTTTATAGGTGCACAGACGTGCTCGGTTTTGCTTCCACATGCGCGCCGTACCATCAGTTCACCCCAGTGTGCAGGTGAGATTCGGGGGCATGCGCGCGCACACTTGCACACACACATGCACACACACACACACACACACACACACACGCAAACACTCAGTTTTCACACGCGCACCGTGTGGGACAAATGTGTGTGTGGGGGGGGGGGGCGGTGTGCATGGGGACTCACAGCGCACGCCCTTTGCAGGGGCATTTGAAGCAAGGTTGCACGCAGGTGCTGGTGCCAGGGGGGGGCGGGGGGGTACAGGGAGGAGGGGGGGGTACACGCGTGCACACACACACACAACACACACACACACACACACGCAAACAAATCCCCCCATGCGCAGCCCTCCTCCGTCGCCTCCTCCCCCGAGCCCGCTGCCACCCAGCCCATCTCCACCTCCCCCCGGGTGTGGGGTGTGGATCTGGGCCGTCAAGCGCAGTGACCCCAACAGCCCAATTCAGTCAGACTGCGACGCGTTCGCTGGTCTTGTGGAATACAACTACGGGCAGGTGGGCGGCTTGACCAGTCACATAGACGTGTACACCATGTTCTGTTTCGACAAATAGTAAGTAGCACTGCTGAAATGCAATCAAGGGGTTTGCGCTTTAAATCAAGCATTTCGCCATTTCCATCGAGTGTTTGGCTGAATTCACTCAGGCGGTGGCGCGTTTGCTGGACTCGGTGAACACAACTACAGACAGGTGGGCACCTTGACCAGTATCGTACCGAGTAAAGGGTTTGTTGCATCGAAGAAGCAGCACTGTTCAAATTTAGTCAAGGGGCTCGCCTTTTAAATCAATGTTTTTTGCCTTTTCCACACACACACACACACATGTGCATGCACACGCACACACAAGGGCCCACGCCCACGCCCACGCGCCCTCCTTCCAAAATACTGGAGCATTGCATGCACACACACACACACACACACACACACACACATGCATACACACACGCCCACACAAACACACACATACGCAGGAATCTGTCTCGAAGCCGTTATGCTGGTTTGGGCGTTGACTCGGTCAACGTATTGGCAACTGCCTACACACGTCCATGCCCGTCCCCACCACCACCACACACCACCACACACACAGATGCACACACACATGCACACGCACACATACACACGAACACATACATGCACACACATGCACACACAAACACAGGAATCTGGCACGCAGCCGTTCCGCTGCGCTGGTTTTGGCGTTGACTCGGTCAACTCATCAGCAACTGCCAACGCGGGCGGAGCTTTGAAGACATACCTTCGTTTCTTGGACCCCCAGGTAAGAAATTTGAACCAGGGGATTCACAGGTCTCTCTCAGATTTGCCTGGCTTTGGGGGGACTGGCAATACTAGTCTGCTTCTAAAATTGAACCAGGAGATCAACAGCGATGGCGAAACGCCATTCCTGGGCTACTAGCAGCTCGAGAGGGCTGCTAGTGGCTATCTCTAGGTTAGCTGAAGAAGCTTTCAGCTTATTTTGGAACATCTTTCAGCTTCCTTTGGGGATGAATCCTGGTTATCCTGGTTGGGAGCATTGTTGGCGAGAATTGCGGCGAGCATGCACCCCCTCTCACAACGATCGGAACTCAAGCAGATTGCGGCTCCTAATGGTTTACTGTGCCTGGATGGAAGAGAGAGACGGATGGCGGGAAATTGAGAAACATGGGAAGCGAGGCACATGCGGCTAGGCTTTGTGAGGAGGTTGCGGCGCAGGGGTTCCCTGCCCCAAGGCGCAGATTATTAGATGGCGACGCGATCGATGCACCAGCCGTGCGGCATGGGGTGAGGCGAGGCCCCACCAGCGGGCGGGCACCATAATGGAGATGGCGGCTCAGAACGGGGAATGCGGCTACCGGGGATGAGGCTACGGGTTATGCATGCCAATGGACGGCGGACAAGGCTAATGCGTCACGGCGCATGGGTAAAGAACGGGGAATGAGGCTACGGGAGCTGGCGGGCGCGGCGCGCACGGCGCGCGCGGCGCATGGGGGTTGCATGGCGGCGCTCTGCGCGTGCATGCATGGAGGAGATTGCTGGCGGGCACGGAGGAGCTTGCTTGAGGGCAAACAGGAGATTGCTCGCGGGCGTGGAGGAGATTGCAGGCGGGCATGGAAGCGGATGGCGAGAAATTGAGAAACATGGAAGCGAGGCACATGCGGCTAGGCTTTGTGAGGAGGTTGTGGCGCAGGGGTTCCCTGCCCCGAGGCGCAGATTATAGATGGCGCAGCAATCAATACACTAGCCGTGCGGCATGGGGCGAGGCGATGCCCCACCAGCGGGCGGGCACCATAATGGAGATGGCGGTTAAGAACGGGGAATGAGGCTACAGGAAGAGGATACGGGTTACAGATGCCAAAGGGGACGGCGGAACAAGGATCAGCCATAGGTGTCACGGGGAATGGCTAAAGAACGGAAATGAGGCGGGTGGTACGGGTGCTGGCGCGCATGGAGCGCGGCGCGGCGCATGGATATCGCATGGCGGCGCCCATGCATGGACGAGATTGCTGGCGGGCATACAGGAGATAGCTTGCGGGCATGGAGGAGATTGCTGGCGGGCGTGGAGGAGATTGCTGGCGGGCATGGAGGAGATTGCTGGAGCCAATGGCGGCGGCCGGACTAGTAGTAGAACACAGGCGCACACCAACAATGCGTTGCTGTCACTACCTTGGTGGTATAGGGTGGATCTGGGGGCCCAGTGTCCTGTCTAGGTCCAGTGCGTGCGCGCGTGTGGGGGTTTACCCTCACCCCTACCAGGTAGCCAGCCAGTTTCCCACTGAAACTGAATTTAAGGTGTCGGGCGCTAGCGCCGACACCGGTCTTATACATCATTACTGGTGTCACACAGACTGTAATATCCATCATACACGCACGCACGCACCAATATACACACGCAAACACACACACACACACGCGCACGCACGCACGCACACAAACACACGCGCGCAGGCAGCAGACTACATATTCACCACCCTCGGCCTGGTGTGTGGAGACGATATCCATACGCACACGCGCGCACACAAACCCATGCACACACACACACACACACACACACACACACACACAAGAACGCACACACACGGCACACGAAAACAACACACACAACACACACACACACACACAAATACACACACACACGCGACACACACACACGCAAATACACACACACACACACGCAGGCTGCAGACTACATGTTCAACACCCTCGGACTGGTGTGTGGAGACGAGATCGGATTCTGGTCAAACTGCGCGCCAGATGCCATCTTCCAGCCGCCGTGCTTCCCTCCCCCAGCGCCACCGCCGCCCCCGCCGCTGCCCCCGCCGCCGGCGCCGCCGCCGCTTCCGCCGCCGCCACCTGCGTGCCAGGTGTGAGCGCGCGTGTGTGTGCGGGGGGGGGGGTGTTCGTGCATGTGCGTGTGCATGTTCGTGTGTGTGTGTGTCTGTGTGTGCATGTGTTTGCGTGCTTTTGTGTAGGGAGAGAGAGGCCGACGGGCGCATGCACATCATTCAGCCATGCAAACATGCACACACGAACATGCACGCACACACACACACACACGCACGTCCCACATGCCACCCGCCCTGTCCACAGGTGTGGGTGTGGATGACGCGCGCGTCTGGTGGTGTGGACCAGTCAACGTGTACCGCCTTTGCAGAAGATGCGTACTCGCAGTACGGTGTGGGCGGCGGCCTCTCTTTCTTTGGCTGCCTGCAGTACAACCCCACCAGCGCAAACTCAACAGCGTTTGGGACACCGCTCGGGGCAGCGGCCGCATACGAAGCGTTCCAGAACCCATCTAAGGTGGGAGAGAGGGGTTCACACTAGTGCGAAGTGGGGGGGGGAGTGTGGGCGTGCTTGCTGGGACCCCCGTTGAGGCAGCGGCTGAAGACGAAGTATTCCAGAACACATCACCTGGCTGCAGCACGCTGCCAGCTTCTAGCTGCACACACACACACACACATACACACACACCAGGAGTTTCCCTGGTGTCAGTCATCCTTTTGTTTTTATCGAGGAGGCTTTCCCAGTTTCGTCGGGCGCAGCGAACGAACGAAGAATCGCGTCAAAAAGTGTGAAAATTGACGATTTCTCACTTTTCCCCGGAAAATTCGCCTCCGCACTTCGTTTTTTCCCGAACGTACCCGAAACCATCGGGATCGCGCCCTCTGAGCACGTTTTTTTTCGTTTCCCAATCGGGAAGGAAACCCCTGGAAAAAATATACCCGCGCGCAACCCTTACACCAACCAAGCACCCCTCACACGCACACACACACTCCGCAGGCCGCCTTCTAGTACCTGTTTGTGACCTACAACCTCAAGTGTGACACCGAGCTCGGATTACAGTCCCCGCATGCGCACACACACACACACACAAACAAACAAACAAACACGCACGTTCACCCCTGACACCCCTCACACACGAACCGCAGGCCGCCTACCTGTTTGTGACCTACAAGCTCAAGTGTGGTGACGCCATCGGCTTCCAGTCCACGCACACACACACACACACAGATACACGCACACACACACAAACACACACACACACACACTCCCACACATTACGCAGGCCGCCTACCTGTTTGTGACCTACAAGCTCGAGTGTGGTGACGCGGTCGGCTTCCAGTCCACACATATGCATACACACACACACACACACACACACGCACAAACGCACGCGCACACACACACACACACACACCGCAGGCCGCCTAGCTGTTTGTGACCTACAACCTCAAGTGTGGTGGCGCCGTCGGTTTCCAGTCCACACATATGCACACACACACACACATCCACACACACACACACATACACACAACAACAGCACACATGCACACACTAACACACACACACACACACACACCCAATACGCAGGCCGCCTACCTGTTTGTGACCTACAACCTCAAGTGTGGTGACGCCATCGGATTCCAGTCCACTTGCGGCCCCCCATCGCTACAGCTGCCCCAGTGCAGCCCACCAACCCCTTCGTCCCCGCCGCCGCCTCCTCCCCCGACCCCTACGCCGCCGAGCCCCCCTCCTCCGCCTCCGCCGTCGCCTCCACCGCCCACCCCTCCGCCCCCTCCGCCCCCATCGCCTCCCCCCCAGCCCCCGCCTCCGCTGCCCCTCCGCCCCCGTCTCCCCAGCCCCCGAGCCCCCACCCCCACCGTCCCCCTTCTGGGAGTGGCCGCTGTGTCAGTGCGAGAAGCGGCAGCAAGCTTCGCCTTGGTTCCTCACACCGCCCGTTTCCACGGGGGCAGACACAGACGGCAACCTGCTCTTCTGCTTCGAGGCGGGTGCTGTGGGGGTGTGGTTCCAAGGGGGGGGGGGATTTAATGCATAGGACAGCTTTTGCGAGAAGCGGCAGGGAGCATCGCCTTGGTTCCTCACACCGCTCGTTTCCACGGGGGCACATCCAGATGGCAACCTGCTTTTCCCCATCTCCAACGCACACAAACACCCGCACACACGCGCTCGCCCACTCGCTCGCTCACCCACGCGCCCCCCGTCACACTCTACAGGTTCAGCACAGCGGCACCTGAAGCCTCTCCAACTTACACACACAGTCGCACACAAACGCTCGCCCACTCGCTCGCTCACCCACGTGCCCCCCTTCATACTCCTCAGGTCCAGCACCTTGGCGGCTGCCCCATCTCCAACGTATACAAACACAGGCACACACGCATACACACCCGCTCGCTCACTCGCTCGCTCACCAATGCGCCCCCCTTCATACCCTACAGGTCCAGCACCTTGGCAGCTGCCCCTCATCTCCAACTTACACAAACACCCGCACACGCGGACAAAGCCGCTCGCTCACTCGCTCGCTCACCCATGCGCCCCCGTTCATACTCGTCAGGTCCAGCACCTTGGCAGCTGCCCCATCTCCAACGCGTGCTGCGTGCAAGACGTCAACAAAGTTGAGTTTGAGGCCAACCTCGACTGCCGGGCGAGCGTCATTTACACGACAATCGACGATCGCCGCATCGCACCATCGTGGGAGCAGAACGCATACGCTGCACTGAAGGTGTGTGTCGAGTGGCGAGGGCATGTGTGGGTGTCGAACCGAGGTTCTCAGTAGCAACCTCTCTCTCTCCCTCTTACTCTCCCTCTCCCTCTCTCCCTCTCCTCTCACTCTCCCGCTCTCACTCTCTCAACCCCACACCCTCACTCGCATCCCTCGCAGATCTCACCCATCGCCAAGTCCTACACCGACGCGCGTGGCACGCGCCTGTGCATCGCGCTGCGCCCCAACGGGCTCTGCACCACGCTCGAAGCACTGTGCGGTGGTCAGCTGTGCACGTACGCGGTTTTCTCACCACCAGACGCCACGCGCGGGCCGCCGCCAGACGACTCAAAGTGCTGCCCGGTGCGCAGCTGGTCGAACGTCGGGTAACCACCTACTGACCGCCTACCCGGGAACATACGGAACAACTACCGACCACGCGGGGCGGCAGTTTTGCACGGGTGTGTCGCCATGTGTGGCGCCATGTCTCGCAGCAAACTATTGAACGGGCGCCGACGAACGTGTGTGTGCACACACGCGACACACACGGCACTGAGGGGTTGTGAGGGGCATGATGCCAAGCAAGCTCTTCGCACCCCCTGGGACCACAACTTTGATCTTTACTCTGATGCGCACCGCACGTTCATTCAAGGTGGCGCGATTGGTGGCCTCCTTGCACTGGGCGGGGTTTGCCTGCTAGCGCTGACCAGGCAGACCTCCATATGACCAGGACCACCGCTGGCTCCACCGCTGGCACCCACCGGCGCTGACCAGGCTGCTAGCGCTGACCCAAATGTGGCCGATCTTGCAGCTCGGGCTGCCAATTCAAGCGAGCCAACCTCGCGACTTCTGAGCTGGTCTTGGTGCTTACAACCGCGACCTGCGCTGTTATTTCATTCTCCCCATCCATACCCCCACCGTCGACAACCTTGAATACAAAAGTACTGCACAAATCAGACGCTTCGCTCAATTGATTTACCCCTGCTCTACGCCCTTCTACTCTTCCCCTACGCCCGAATCGAATCCTTGATGCAGAGGCGCGCAACTAAAGCAGGGCTCATTTTCAGTGAAGGTTCATGTAAAACCATTGAAAATAAACCAGTGAGCGACCATTTGCGCGAGCTACAGTGGTGCCGCATGGCGCGGCATGCACACGCGTTCACAGGTCAGTTTGCAAGCATGCCCACGCTGCCTGGCATGATGCACGGTGGATCGCGCCCTGGCATGTGCTGCAGGACCGCATGTGACCAGCATGCAAGGGAGGGATGGGCACGGGGAGACATGCCAGGTACGGGGTGCCATGCGCGCCATGCGGCCATGCAGTCCCACCTCGCGCACGTTGAGGCTCTTGAAGCCAGCCAGCGACGCCGTGGTGAGAGGACGGAGGTCCTCGCCACAGCTCAAACCCAGCCGCGACAGGCAGGGATGAAAAGTACCGCTGTTTGGTGCCATTAGTACTGGTATTATACCGCAAACGGCCCAAAACGATTAGTACCGCTTAGTACCGCTGATAAATATCGCAAAAAGTGTGGGGGCTCGTATAGCTGCATGGATTTGAAATCCGAGCGGTGATGTGGATAGCCTTTGCTATCCAACACAAGTAGAATGCTTTCCAACACAAGTAGAATGATCCAAAACCATGTGGAGGGGCGTGAGTAAAGGCCAATTTTGTGTGGGAGGTGCCCACACCAATCCGAACTCAAAAGGCTTCGCACCCGTCTCGGTCTGCCCCACATCCCAACACCATCTCTGTGGTGCTAACGAGGGCCTGGCGCTCATGCTCGACGATGACGGTGACGAGATGGTGGATATCTCATGAGAGGCCCTCATGAGAGGCCACCTCCACTGACTCATGAGGGCCTCCTAGTCTAGAGGCTTCTACTGAGAGCCTAGAGCCCCAGGGAATGTGGTTAGAACCGCAAACTGCTGGGGGTCTTGCTGGGGACTAGGGAGTAAGAGCTGAGTGTGTGCGCACCTGGAGAAATGCTTAGAACAGCTGTAAACAAGGAGTTCTGCAGTCGCGGTATTTATCGCGTATTTAGCAGCCCAGCCCATTAGTACCTCATTCATACTTCGGCGTATTATACCCGTTTTAGGTACTTTACATCACTGGCGACAGGTGGACCACGCGAGGCCACCTCACCAGGGCACTTTCCAGCTGCTCGGCGGTGAACCCCGCCCCTGGGCTGGAAACGAACGCGACACATGGGTCCACCTGGTGTTTTATGAAGACGCTGACGCTCCTCATCGCGGCCTTGCGATCCAGCCACCGCCACAGGTGCTGCGACCAGAGGTCGGGGGAAAACAGCATCGAGTGAGCGATTTCAGTCGCATGCGCCGCAGTCGCAGCTGCATCTTGCCTCTGTTGCCCCAATCATTATAGAGCAGATACTAGCACCTCCAGTCGGTTTGCAGCTTTGGGGTTGGAGTGTGGGCTCACACAAACAGAAGTTGAGGCGTCGTCAAGGGTCATACATATGTGCAAATCCGCCACAATGCATGCATACAGAGGGTCGCTGCAGGTTAAGAACTCGAGGGCAGTGTCCGGGGTGCGTGGCGCAAGGCGGGCTGTGGCGAGGAGTGCATGGCGCAACCCGACCGAGGTGCACGAGAGCTATTGGTTGCATGCATCCACGAGTGGCGCGCCGCAGGCCGGCACTGTCTCACGAGATGACATCATCAATGATGTGCGATTCCGTAGCGGGCGCGAGCCGCTCGTGGATGGCGTGGGGTACAAGTGGATGCTGTCCCTGGACAACAGGACGCAGCTGCCGGACGAGGCAGCAGCCCATGGGCACACCACATGGACGCAGGGCGCGTCTGGGTCTGCGCCCACCGGCTGCACAGCGCTTGACATCGGCTGGTGCGACGCACATGCAGATGGCTCTGCGCTGCCCCTGCTCTCATGAGGGCCCTCAGGCTACGCATGCCCAGTCACTGCATGGCATGCCCAAGCATGCCATGCATAGGGGCCCCCATGCCAGACGTCCAAACCCTAAAACCCACACGCGCATGCATGCACTGTGACCGCATGCTTGCAGGAGCAAGGTGGAGCGCAGCCTCGGCGCCGGCGTGCTGCGATGCCAAGGTGCCAAGGTCACTACGGCGAATGCGGCTCGCGAGTCCATAGCAAGCAACAGGCAAACCAAGGGTGGGTCGCGCAGAGACGGAGCTGGAGTTTGTCGTCGCGAGCAGTGGCGTCTACAGGCCTAAACGAGTTCCACGCACTGCCTGTAGCCCCCCTGCCTCCTTCTAGAGGGACAGATCTCAAGAGATGCGCTCCTCATTGGCGCTTGCGTGCCCACCCTCAGGCATGCTCGTCATCTACGGCAAGGACTACCGCAACCGCGCAGAAGTGCTGCAGCTGGCCATGGACATTGAGCGCTTGGACTGGCGCGGTCTCTACAAGCCTGTCGGCCCACACACCCTCTGGGGCCTCAAGTTCAAGCTGGACAAGGATGCGGGCAACTACGACGGCAGTGCAGAGACGGTGTGTGACATCTCCCCCCCACACACACGTGACGTGTGACACGTGCATGCGCCTCGCAGCTCCATAGTGACAGCTTGCAGCCCGTACAGCTTTGAATCAGTTGTACAGCTGTGCTCTCAGTGGGTCGTTTGGATTGTAGGAGAGCGTGTGAACTCCCGAACAACACATGTACCGCTGCTTTGTGTCAGAGCACCAGTGAATTTTTGCTTTCAAGTTTTTTTTATTAATTATTCCACAGCCAAATTTTTCTTTGAACGCGTTGACCGTTGACGTCTCGTTGACCGTTTGCCCTCATACGTAGGTCACTTGGAAGCTCTTCACGAGCTCTGCCTGGCTGGCCTGTCAGACTACCAATCCACTGAATGAGTTGAGCTTTGTGCAAGGTCCAAGTACAGCCGGAATACAGCCAAATGGCTGTGCAGAGCCGAAAAGGAAATCACTGCAGAGCATTAACCCAAACCCTCCTACATCACAACTTGAACCCCCCCCTAAAGGTGTACCTGTACCAGCAGCTCCTGTGGCCCAAGACAGGGCAGACGATCCGCAACCTGCTGGGCCTGGTTTCACGCGCGACGTGCTGCCCACAGGTGGGTGTTATAGACCTCCTGTCAGGGGCTGCTGTCTAGACGCTTAACACGTTATAGGCTTGACATCCTTTCCGGCCACATCTTGGTCTGTCTTCCCATGGGCCTGGTTTCACACGCGGCGTGCTGCTCACGGGTGTCACAGACCTCCTGTCAGGGGCTGCTGTCCAGGCAATGAACATGTTCGAGGTTGCGGCCCGGCTTGACATCCTTTCCGGCCACGTCTTGGCCTTTCTCCCCACGGAGGGATCTATCTTTTGGCGATTGGCGATGAGCCTGCCTCGCGTTTTTGTTTCCCCACGTGCGTCCACCTACTTCAATAAGCCTTGACCTAGCGGCCCCTAAGTCCCCTAGGTTGCTGCAGCAAGCTAGGCGGTCTACCGCCAACCGCGGTACACAGGAGGTAATAGTAAGACGCTCAAGGGGTACACGCGGCAAGGACACCGCCTGAATCAACGATTCTCACACTTCCCCGGCAAGATTTGGCTCCTGCGGGGGCAATTCAGTTTTTTCGCCAGTGTAGGCGGCTGGAATTCATGACTCAGAATCAATTGGGGAAGCACTGAGTCTCGTATGCCGTCAGACCCATCATCATCAGGATTGTACTTGCGTGCAACACGCCTAGCCCAACTAGACTGTGCAAACAATGACAGCAACGACAACACACACCACAAGGGAGCTTTACACACACACACACACACATAGCAGGGTGTGACACACACACACAAACAAAGCACACACACACACACACACACACACGTACACACGCACACACACACACACACATGCACACACATGCACACACGCACACACACACACACACACATACGCACGCACACACGCAGACACATACACACACACACACACACACACACGCACACATAC
The DNA here is from genome assembly GCA_016618255.1 of Chlamydomonas sp. UWO 241. Lineage (NCBI taxonomy): Eukaryota > Viridiplantae > Chlorophyta > Chlorophyceae > Chlamydomonadales > Chlamydomonadaceae > Chlamydomonas > Chlamydomonas priscui. The sequence continues at coordinate 107,481 of VFSX01000323.1, forward strand.
ACGCACGCCGCAGGGAATCTCCAGCCTCCCTTCCCCGAGTTTGTCCAAAAGGCCGCCCGCCCCGGAAGCTGTAATTGGCCAGCGGCGCGCGACCGTCGGCGTTCTGCCTTCCTACAAGCAATGACAGGCGGGGCGCCCCCGAGCACCCCGTAGCGTTGAGCAGCTTGCTATTGCGCTTTTACCAGGAAGTGGCAGTTGGACAAGGTGTCGTGCCTGAGGCTATCAACCAAGATGCGCTCCAAGGACCAGGCGAGAGCTTCACTACCTCCAACGACCAGCCTGCAGGCCAGGATCCCCAACGTGTACCCCGCCCTACTGTTGCACACTTCAGAACTTCCTACCTTCTTAAGAGTTGTCTGCGGAGTTTTTAGTGGGAGCCACCTCCCACACCGCCCCCCCCCCCCCATCTAGCACTGACATGCAGTGCATGCTTGCTGCCATGATCCAGCCATCGCCACAACGGCTGGGGCCACAGGTTGGGGGAGGACAGCACTAAGTGAGCGTCTAGACAGTTGCATGCCTCTCCTGTGTTTTACCTTCGTGAGTTGTACACGTACGCTCCCAGTTCCCTATGTACATGAAGCACATGTGCTTCTCTGTGTGTTGTTAAGCTTCAGTTGGTTGTCGCCTCCATGGCCAGGAGTCAAAGTTGTAATCATGGCGACACACATAGGTTGGACAGTGTCAACGGCCTCGCCCCCCCCCCCTATCCAAGCGCCATATGATGCATCATCCACATCAAGCACCTGCGTCCAGCCATTGCCTCATCAGATGCCCAACTAAGGCACAGACGCCAGGCGACACTTCTGGCATGTTGCGAGGGGCCCGATCAGGAGTGCCAGATCAGCGCAATGTTTGCGCCAAACACACACAAACCGAGAGATCGGGAATGTTGACGCCTGCTGACAAGATAGCCCGGTCGCCTGGTCGTCACACAACTGCAGTATGCTCACGGCACCCTACTGGTGCAAGCAACGGAACGCACGTCACGCGACCGACACACTCGCAACAGGCGCATGGTGCAACGCCAACTCGACCGCTGTTGGCACCAGCGAGGGGCGCCATAGCCACCGCTACCACGCCACCCTTCCCTGTTTACACACAGTCAAATGTTTCAGACAGCACGTTGTACCCGCCAAGCGCCTCAAACAATACACTGCCGCTAGCGCCAGCGCTGCCAGCGTCAGAGCCTGAACACGCGAGCAGCACGCCAGCGCGAGGGCACAGTGGGGATGCGCCGCTGCCGCTGCGGATGATGCCACTGTAATGCCGTCGCTTCCTAGGAAGACCTGAACAAGACAAGCCCTGCGCTCTCAGCTTTGTCCCTGATGGCACGACTGATGGCACAGCGTTACGAGCTGGCACAATGCAGCGGCAGTCGCGCTTGCTGCCCCAGTGGAGGAGGCTTCTGTCGGTAGTGGCGGTCTGGTCGTGCCCACCGGCTGCGGTGTTTGGGTTCACAACCCCTCAACCCCTCGACGATGTGGGATTACAGCTCTCTACCTCGACAGTATATACTGTCATTAATGACAAGACAACACGTGTGACCAACGCCCGCGAGCAGCTAATTCGCTCCAGGGATTGCAGCGGGATTTGCTAGCTAGAAGCTCTTGTCAATGCCCGAGTGGTTTCCACATCACGTTTGCGCCTCACGTGTCTGTTGTTGGCGGGATGGTGGGCGAGGCGCTGGTGTGACCCCTGAGTCAATGCGTGCAGTACCCTAGCTTTCTGAGTGCCCTGGTTGCCGCGATGTGAGCGTCTGCGTCTGAGTGGTTTGATTCCAGTCGCACCAGCTGAGGAACAGCGCCGGCACCAACCATGGCAGCCTTGTTCTGAGCATGCTTATGTGCGAGCTTGCGCAGTGCATCGCATGTTGCGATCTGAACCAAATTGGTCGACTGTAGCCCCAGCAGACGCACCAATGGCAGAATCGCACCAGTGCCAATGCTGGCCCGGTTATCTGCACGACCAGCGAGGGCAAAGATTGCCTGTGCTACATACTCGTGGACACTCGGGGAGAAGGTCGGACCCAGCAGCCGCACCAGTTGCGGCATGGCACCAGCGGCGATTGCAGCTTGGTTGTCACCGTGGCCGGCCAGGATCATCAGCGCCCTTGTTGCTGCCAGCTGCACCTCTTCAGGGGATTGCTGCCCCAGTAGCTGCACCAGAGGGGCAATGGCGCCAGCCGCGTTGATGGCGACCTGGTTTCCAGCATGGCTAGTGGCCAAGTCTGCAAGAGCCTGTGCTGCTGCTTGCTGGACGTTTGATGAAGAGTGCTGCCCAAGCAGGCGCACCAGTTGCGGGATGGCACCAGCACTGGCGATTGAACCCTGGTTTTCAACATTGCCACCAGCCAGGGTTCCGAGTGCACCTGCTGCAGCCTGGTGCACGCCAGCAGGGGAACGCTGCCCCAGCAGCTGCACCAGTGGCGGAATGGCGCCAGCAGCGGCGACGGCAGCCTTATCCTGAGCAGTGATAGCCCGCGTTCCCAGTTCACGTGCCGCCCCCGCCTGCACGCCAGGCGGCATGCTGGTCTGAAGCACTTGCACCAGGCCCTCCAGCTCGATCAATGACGGGGGTGCCAGCTGGAAGCACGTCAGGTCTTCCACCTGACCGCGCAGCGCAGGGCGGCAGCCACGCAGGTCGAGCTTGCACAGCTTGGGGCATGCCTTGAGCGGGGCCAGGCCGGTGATCTGACCGTTGCCAGCCATCCAGAGCTCCTCGAGCTGGCTGCAAGCTCCGAGTGATAACAGAGTGGACGCGCCAGCCACACCAGCCATCCGCAGGCACCTCAGCTGCACGCAGCTACGCAAAGCGTCGATGGAGGTCAGGCTCGCACAGAAGCTGACGTCGATCACTTGGAGCGCTGCGGCCAGGATGGTGCTGAACTCCAGCTGGCCCCAACTGCAAGCCAGCGGGTGACGCTGCGTGGCATGCGTGGTCACAGGTAAGTGTACGCACTCAGCCTGGCCTGATGCGCGGCGGATGATGCGCGGCGGATGATGCGCGGCGGAGCACGTCCTGGCATATGCATGCGCTGTGCAATGCGGGACCAGCATGCGAAGGAGGGATGGGCACGCATGGGGCGTGCGCATGCGTGCCATGCAGTCCCACCTCGCGCACGGTGAGGCTCTTGAGGCCGGCCAGCGATGCAGTGGAGAGAGGACGGAGGGCCTCGCCACTGCTCACGCAAAGCAGCGCGAGGTCGACCACGCCAGGCCACCTGATGAGGGCGCTGTCCAGCTGCACGGCGGTGAACCCCGTCTGGCGCGAAACGACGACATGCATTCGTCCACCAGCTCGCGCATGCCGAATCTGACGCACGCAGCGCGGCCTTGCTGCCCCGATCCAGCCAACGCCGCAGCTGCTGTGACCAAAGGTCGGGGGAGAGCAGCACCGAGTGCGCGATGTCAGTCGCACGCTCTGCAGCTTCGGCCTCCAGAAAAAACGCCTCCATATGGCTAGAGTTGAGCTTCACCATGAGGAGCACTCGCGAGTGTCGTCGTGGGATCGCGCCTCGACGAGCCAAGTTTGTGTGGGACAGAAGTTGGAGAGCTATGGGATCACTCCATCCAATGGTAATCCGTCATGCATGGATGGTGGTGCCAATATTGAATTATGGTGCACATGATTACACTACACAGCACAACCCGGTGTTTCACACCAGTACCAGTACTGATCACGCGGCCGGCGCGCTTACGACAGGCACATGGTGCAGCGGCACCACGACCGCTGCTGGAGCCGTCGCCCCTGCCACCCCGCCGTCCTGCCCCACAAGGCCTAGCTCGCAGCCAAACGCTTCAAACAGCTCGCGGTCCCCGCCAAGCGCCTCGAACCACACACCACCGCCATCGCCACCGCCACCGTCGCCAGCACCTGCACACGCGGGCGGCAGCACCGCCAGCGCGAGTGAGCGGTAGCGGTGCGCTATCGCGGCCGCTGCAGACGCCGCAGCACCAGCACCGATGCGGCCACCTGCAAGCTGCAGTTTCTGTTCGCCCAGCTGTCCGCCTGGTGGCAGGACCAGGCACAGCGCCGCGAGCTGGCGCACCGCAGCGGCCACGTCGCGTGCGCTGTCCCAGTGGGGGAGGAGCTTGCTGGCGGGCGGTAGGATCGGGGCGGCGCTGCCGATGGCGATGCCGGCGTAGGGTGCGTCAGCGGTGAGCCAGGCCTTCACCACGGCAGCGACGCGCGACTGCGTTCACACAAGGTGGGGTGCGCGGCTTGAGTAAGTATTCAGCCGACCCTCTGCCATGCAACCTGATACTGTGATGGCGCGCGACTGACCGATCCCCACAAAGGCCCTGCAGCATGAAGCCCAACCCAATGCCCCCACACCTTGGGTAGCTCGTCCACATCCGGCAGCGCCCACACCGTCGCCGCCAGCACGCGCCCTGACATCACAGCCTGCGAGTGCGGGGGGTTTACAGGTTTTACTGGTTTTACATGTTCGCGCTTGCAGGACCCCGGAGTGTGATTCAAGGCGTCAGCTTAGACCTGCGGGAGTGGGGGAGAGGTGCGGATGGGGCTTGGCCGGATGCTGCACTCTGGCTAGCACATCTGACAGCGCACGTGTGACGCCTGCACAACCTAGGAGAGGCCAAGTGTCCGCCCAGCGTCAGCTCCAGCAGCGGATTGTCGAGGGACTCCCTGTGATGCATCGCCATACGCAAGATGTGATAGGATCCCTTATAGGTGGAGCGCGTCCTAGTGCAACCCCTCCCATGAGGACACCCGTGTGCGCTCCCGCCACAGTGCCAGCTCCAGCAGCGCCGCCGCCGCCTCCCACACCTCCCACACCTCCCACACCTCCCACACCTCCCACACACCCCACCCCTCCCACACCTCCCACACCTCCCACACCTCCCACACACCCCACCCCTCCCACCCTCCCACACCTCCCACCCCTCCCACACCTCCCGCACCTGCGTGCGCTCCCGCCACAGCGCCAGCTCCAGCAGCGCCGCCGCCGCCTCCCACCGCAGCGCCTGCACTTCTTCCGACTCAGCAGAGGAGGGCAGCAGAGACGCAGTCAGCACCGCTGCCAGGGACCCTGCGGCAGCCTTGGCTGTCACCGTAAACTGCTGTGTGTCCGCGAAGCCCCTCGGCTCCCCACCAGGCGCGACCGCCTCGACAGGCGCGCCGTCTTCGCCACCTGCGCCATGCAGGCCGCGCTGATGCTGCACCGCCCCCTGGTCTTGCGCCTGTGCGTCCCGCTGCTGCTGCTGCTGCTGCTGCTGCTCCCGCTGCAGAGGCATGGGATCAGTAGTGGTAGCAGCAGTGGAATCAGCATCAGAAGCAGCAGCGGCAGCAGCGGCAGCAGCGGCAACAGCAGCAGCAGCAGCAAGGCGCGCCACCAGCGCTCCGGTGCGCGCGTGCAAGTGGTGCGCAGACGGCAGCGCAGCGCGTTGCCTCGACCGCTCCTCATGCGCGCGCTGCAGCATCTGCCGCGCAGCTGTCGCGACCGACTTGGTGTGGGAGGCGCCGTGTGTGGCAGACGACGTGTGGCTGTGTGGTGCGTGTGTGGACGTGTGGAGCGCCAGCCCGCACTCCATGTCAAACCGCTCCAGTGCACACACCAGGCCAGCCTCTACGCTCACTGCAGCAGACAGCTGCGCATCGCTGGAGTGTACACCGCACGAGAGGCAGCGCCAGGGGTAGTCGCCGTGCACGCGCAGCCGCGCCGCGTCCGCACCGCTGGCGCCATGTGCGTCGACGGCGCCGCTGGAGGTCAAGCAGCTGCTGCCGCTGTCGACACTGAACCAGTCACCGCTCTCCACCATGCATCCGCTGCTGCCGCGGCCAACGCCTGTGACGCTGCCTCCCCCGCCCGCGCGCTGCCCCTCCGCCTTCTCCTCGAGCCACGTGCACAGCGCGACTTCGCTCCTCTCAGCCATCCTCCCGCCGCCACCGTCGGCGCCGTTATCTGCACCGCCTGTGCCCTGCCCTCCCTCCACCTCCGCCAAGCACACACGCAGCATGCATCCACTCCCGCAGCCACCACCAATGCTGCCACCACCGCCTGTGCACGGATCTCCCTCCCCCTCCCCCACCTCCTCTGGCCGCGTGTGCAGCGAGACTCCACCCCCGCAGCCACCACCAGTGCTGCCACCACAACCTCTGCACGGCTCTACCTCCCCCTCCCCATCCTCCTCTGGCGGTGTACGCAGCACAAATCCACAGCCACCAGTAGTGCCGCCGCCACCGCCTGTGCACGGCTCTCCCTCCCCCACCCCCTCCTCCTCTGGCGGTGTGCGCAGCGCAACTCCGTTGCCACATGAGGGGCACGGCAGCGGTCGCACGTGGTCGGGGCCCTCACAGCGCGTGCAGCAGCAGGAGAACGCCTGGTGTTCAGGCGGAGAGAGGGAGAGGGGAGGGGAAAGTGAGGGATCAAAGCAAATGATGGTGGTTCCCTCGTGAGCGTGTGCAGCAGCAGGAGAAAGCCTGGCGTGTGCAACGAGAAAGGGAGGGGGAAGGTGGAAGGTGAGGGGTACGGGCACATGGCAGCGGTCGCATGTGGTCGGGGCCCTCACAGCGTGTGCAGCAGCAGGAGAAAGCCTGGCACGGAGACGGACTAAGAGAGAGGGGATGTGGAAGGTTAGGGGATATGGCAAACGATGGTGGTGCCCTCGCAGCGTGTGAAGCAGCAGGAGGAAGCCTGGTGTGCGGGCGGAATGAGGGAGGGGGGAGGTGGAAGGTGAGGGGTTCGAGCAACTGTTGTTAGTGCCCTCGTGTGTGAGAGCACCAGCAGGAAAAGTCATGGCGTGTGGGCAGAGAGGGAGAGAGGGAACGTGGAAGGTGAGAGGCAAGGGCACATGGCAGCGGGTGCGCGTTGTCGGGAACCTCACAGCGTGTGAAGCAGCAGGAGAACGCCTGGCGTGGAGGCGGATTCAGGGAAGAGGGGATGTGGAAGGTGAGGGGTACGGGCACATGGCAGCGTTCGCACGTGGTCGGGGCCCTCGCAGCGCGTGCAGCAGCAGGGGAAAGCCTGGCGTGTGCGACGAGAGAGGGAGAGGGGAGGTGGAAGGTGAGGGGTACGGGCACATGGCAGCGGGCGCGTGTTGTCGGGAACCTCACAGCGTGTGCAGCAGCAGGCGAAAGCCTGGCGTGTGGTCAGAGAGTGGGAGAAAGAATGTGGAAGGTTAGGGGTCCGGGCATATGTCAGCTGTCGAATGTCGTCGGGATCCTCACAGCGTGTGCAGCAGCAGGAAAATTCCTGGCGTGTGCGGCGAGAGAGGGAGAGGGGAGGTGATGGGTTGGGATACGCGTATTTCCGCCCTTGTAATGCACACAGTTGCAGGAGGAGGCCTGGCGTGCGGACAGGGCAGGGGGTGGGGGGCATGGGGTGATAGGTGATGGCAAATGATCGTGGTGCCCTCGCAGCGTGTGCAGCAGCAGGAGAACGCCTGGCGTGCGGGCAGAAAGGTGGAAGTTGAGGGTTTGGGATACGTTTATTCCCGCCCTCGTAATGCACACAGTAACAGGAGCAGGCCTGGCGTGGTGACAGGGCAGGGGAGGGGGGTAGAGGTGACGTGGGAGGGGACGGGTTACGGCATATGTTGTCGGGACCCTCACAGCGTGTGCAGCAGCAGGAGAAAGCCCGGCATGTGCGACGAGAGAGGGAGAGGGGAGGTGGAAGGTGAGGGGTACGGGCAAATGACAGCGGGTGCGCGTTTTTGGGACCCTCACAGCGTGTGCAGCAGCAGGAGAAAGCCTGGCGTGTGGGAAGAATGAGGGAGAGGGAAGGTGGAAGGTGAGGGGTACGAGCACATGCCAGCGGGTGCGCGTTGTCGGGACCCTCACAGCGTTTGCAGCAGCAGGAGAAAGCCTGGAGTGTGGGCAGAGAGAGGGAGAGGACAGGTGGAAGGTGTGGGAGTAGGGACACGTTGTGGGTGCACAGAAGCAGAAAACATCCTGGCGTGCAGGCAGGGAGAGTGGGGGGTAATGTGGAAGGTGAGAGGGTTCGTGTCAGCGAACAGACGCACGTTGCCAACATGCTCATAGCGTGCACACTAGCGGAGAAAGGCTTGGCATGCAGAAAGGGGAAGAGAGAGGGGAGAGGGGAGGGGGGAGCATGGGCACATGGCAGCAGGCAGACCTCTCAGCGTGTGCAGCAACAGGCAGTGTGCGGGGAAAGAGTGAGTATAGGGCGGGAGGGGTTTGAGGCCTCGGCGCCGAACGGCAGACCTCTCACGGCGAGCCACTTATTCCTCTTCACCCCACCCTCCCTCCACTCACTTTTGAGGCCAGCAGCTGCGCCCGTCGCGCGTCGCGTGGCTGCTCCAGCCCAGGGATGTCCAAACACACACTAACGCACATGCAAACACACACACACACACACACAAACACGCACAGACGAACAGACACACACACACACACACCTTGGAGACCATCAGCTGCGCCCGCCGCGCGCCGCGTGGCTGCTGAAGCCCAAGGATGCGCATGCACACACACACACACATATACACACAGAGAGAGAGAGAGAGAGAGAGAGAGAGATCGTTACAGAGAACTCTGCACGGCAGACCTAGATAGGCTGTTTCTAGTCATCAATTGAGGAGATTCCGTTTGAAGGCGGGAGACCAACCGTGCGCCAGCAAGAGGGTGAACAACCTCATTCGTAAAGCAGTGGGGAAAAGGGGCAGTAGCGGGTCATTGACGGCTGTGTTCGTCAATCCGCCTCGACTGAGTTTAAACTAGGTGTTGGCAGAAGGACTTCCACAGTTGTGGAAAACATGCTAAGATGATCCACTCGGTGGTGACTCGCTCGGCGAACTCGGGGCGCTCGGGGATGTTGCGTGTGAAGTTGAAGAGATGGATGTTTGCGGAGGGCGTAAAACGTGACGGAGTGGGCGTAAAAGTCACCGGCGTGAGCCGAAAGAAGGTGATGGCGCCGCCGGCACACAGCGAAGTCGTGTCCGAACAGCGGTAGTCGTGCAAGTGGGAGGCAGTGGGGGGGAGGCAGCGGGAGGGTAATCGGAGGGAGAGGGGGACACACACACACACACATACTCACACACACGCACACACACACACACACGCACACACACACACACACTCACACGCACACACACACACACACACACACACCTTGGAGGTCAGCAGCTGCGCCCGTCGCGTGTCGCGTGGCTGCTCCAGACCAGAAATGTACGAAGCGCACACGCGCTGCCCCGCTGTGATGTGCGCGGTGGCAGTGTAGACGATGGCGCCTGTGCGTGTGTGTGGCGGTGGTGGTTGGTTTTACAGGTTGACACGTACGCGCTCGGAGGGCCCCGGGGTGTGACTCAAGGCCTAGACTACACATCTAGGGGGGATCTACGAGGAGAGCCCGCAAGGCCACGCGGCACGCCAGGCTACCAAGGATTCAAAAGAAGGAAGTGGTGGTGGTGGTAAATCAGTGGTTCCGTTAGCCACCCCGCACCCCGCACCCCGCACCCCGCACCCCGCCGCGTGCGGTGGTTACAATGTGTGGTGCGTGGCAGCGGAGGAGGGGATGGGCGGCGGGGCAGGGGGGTGGAATCCATGCGTGGGTGTTGAGAGTTTAGGGAGGATAGGGTAAAACGCAGCCTTGAACCTCCCTACCCCCCCCCCCTCCCTCCCCACCGCACCCACCCAGACACACCCAAACCTACCCACGCACCCACCCACTCACACCGTCACCCACTCACATGTGTACACCACGCACCCACCCACCCCACCACCCACCCCACCACCCCACCTGTCGCGATGGAGTAGCGCACGTTGGGTGCGCACGAGTGCTCCATCTGCGGGGCCACGGTAGAGTGTGTGTGTGTGTGTGTGTGTGTGTGTGTGAGTGTGTGTGTGTGTGTACAGCACAAACAACGCAGCTGGGGCGGGCATGGCATGCGGCTGGGGCATCCGGGTCAGTGGTTCTAGTATGGCACCCCACCCATGGAACTTCCACAGAGGGCTTTGCCTCTCTGGACCTAGGCAGACCTGGTTAAGTCGTACATGGAGGCTGACTGCCTTAATGGAACCTCTGACGCAGGGCGGGCAGGGCCTAGCATTGACGCCAGCGCAGACAGCGCGGCTGCGGCATGCAGTGCTTCCGGTGGGGGCATGCAGCATGCAGTCTGTGGTGGTTCCAGTAAAGCACCCACCCATGGAACTTCTGTACGGCCTTGTGATGGGATTCAGAGTGTTGACCGAGTCTGTTCCGACATCTTGCGCAAGATATCCAAGCGGACACTTTCCACACTCAAATTGCCAACACCTTGGCCTATGGAGGTAAGGACTCCTGGAGACCGTCGTATAGGTAGAGGGCCTGACTGGAACCACTGATGCAGGGCTACCAGACCCACCTTTGACGCCAGCGCAAACAGCGCAGCTGCGCCCAACCCAGGCGGCAGCAGGACCAGCCCCGGCTGCCCTCCATGCTGTGTGGCTGCGGATGCCCCGCGTCCCTCGCGCACGTGCGCGTTGCCGCGGTGCACCCCAGCAGTTGCCTCGGCCCCTGCAGCAGCCTTTGCCCCGACTGCTGCCTCGACTGCTGCCCCTTGTCCCTTGTACACGTGCGCGTTGACGTGGTGGACCCCGGCATTTGCCTGGACCCCCGCAGCAGCCTTAGCCCCGACTGCTGCCCCGGCTGCTGCTCCTCCCTTGTACACGTGCGCGTTGAAACGGTGGATGAGCACAAGTGTACGCGCGGTGTCGAGCGGCAGGGCGCTGCCGTCGCGCATGCGCACGCGGTGGGGAACATGGGACACCTCGAGGAACCTGTGTGTGTGGTGGGAGGGAGAGGGGGGGGCAGGTTTTACAGGTTTTATATGTGTGCGCCCGGAGGACCCCGGGGCGTGATTCAAGGCCCAGGAGGTGGGGCGGGGCGCGATTCAAGGCCTAGACTACGCGTCTAGGGGGGGATCTACTAGGAGAGCCAGCACGGCCACGCAGTGCGCAAGCCTACTGTGTGACCCCCAAAGCATCAACGTCGGAGCAGCTAGTGACCACGGCCTCACCTGTAGTTGGCCGGCTAGCCAGTTTTACTCGCCAGGCGAACCCAGCGTAGGGTGGATCACAATTCACCCTCGCCCGTGATGACATCATGACACAGTGTGACCCCTGTGTGGCCCCCAGGAAGCCCCAACCACAGCAACAGCAGGTGATTGCGGCCTCACCGGTAGTTGGCCGGCTAGAGCACCGCGCATACACCGGGAAATTGGCACAGTCGGTGTGCCTCCCGCCCCCCCAACGTCCAACGCCAAAACAACAGGTGATCGCGGCCTCACCTGTAAGGTGGCCGGCTTGCCGAGCTCCGCGCATACACCGGGAAATTGGCACAGTCGGTGTGCCTCCCGCCCCCCCAACGTCCAACGTCCAAACGCCACAACAATAGGTGATTGCAGCCCCACCGGTCGTTGGCCGGCTTGCCAGCACACGCCAGGCGGCCCCAGCGTTGGGTGCCACACAATGCACCCTCCCCACTGATGACATCAGGCCACAGTATGACCCCTGTATGGCCCCAGGAAGCCAATCACAGCAGGTGGTTGCAGCCCCACCTGTAGTTGGCCGGCTCGCCCAGAACCGAGCGTGCGCCGGGCGACCCCAGAGAAGGGTGGCACATGTCCAGTACTGCCGAGCGCTCACGCTCTCCAGCCCGCGAGTACGCGCGCAGCAGCCTGCGAGGTTGTAAGGGGTGAATCACAGACGGTAAGATTCACCACACACGTTTGAAGGAAGGAGCAGGCGCGACACCAGCGGAGGGTGGCACATGTCGAGTACTGCCGAGCGCTCATGCTCTCCCGCCCGCGTGTACTCGCGCAGCAGCCTGCGGGTAGTAAGGGGCGTCCCACAGACTGTCAGATCCACCACACGCGGTTGGGGGGGGGGGGCGGCAGCACGCTCACGCTCTCCCGCCCGTGCATGCGCACGCAACAGCCTGCGGGTTGTTAGGGGCGTCCCACAGACTGTCAGATCCACCACACACGGTTGGGGGGGAGGGGGACGACATCAGCGGAGGGTTGCACATTTCAAGCAGCGCCAAGCGCTCGCGCTCTCCCGCCCGCGCGTACGCGCGCAGCAGCCTGCGGGTTGTAAGGGGAGCCCTCCAGACTGTAAGATCCACCACACGCGGTTGGGGGATGGAGCGGGGTTGACCACTGCAACGGGCGGCACATATCAAGCAGCGCTGAGCGCTCACGCTCTCCGGCCCCCGCAAACGCGTGCAACATCCTGCAGGTTGTGAGGGGCATGCCACAGGCTGTGAGATCCATCATGATTTGGGGCTGGAAGGAGCGGAGAGGGGGGGGGGTGAGTGCGGTTCATAGGCTGTGCTGTACGTAGGCAGCACTGCACGCCCGCGCTCCCCGTGTGTGCGGGCGCCCGCAGCAGCCTGCGCATTGCGAGGGGCACCACACAGACTGTAAGATCCAACAAACGCGTTCGAGGGATAGAAAGGGGGGGCGACACCAGCGGAGGGTGGGACACGTCGAGTACTGTCGAGCTCGCACGCTCTCCCGCCCGGCATACGCGCGCAGCAGCCTGCGGGTTATGAGGGCATCCCACAGAATGTGAAATCCTTTTGGGTATAGACTGCGCTATCCCTTGTAAAAAATGATAGAGGGGGCATCATCAGGGGGGGGGGGGTAATCAAGGGCACGTAGTAAGTCGCCTAACTCTCCAACGCAGAGAGAGCTCCAGCGTGACAGAGAGGGCTCCAGAGTGGCTCAATGCAGCTGCTTGGGGCTGCAGGTCCGTGCTGCCTGCTCGTCTCCCTCTGTGCTGCCGTCTGTCGCACACACGAGCGTCAGCGCTCGGCAAGTATGATGCCGGCGAGGGTTCCGAGGCGAACATCCAGACAGGGGTGCAAGGGGTGCACATCAACAGCAGAGCGCCATCGAAGCAGAGCACCATCAGAGCACAACAGCATCATCACAAGAATGTTTCTGTCTCACCCCGCGCCGCCATCTGCTGCATACACGAGCGTCGGCTCTTCCACGAGCACGGTGTCCCCAGGAGCAAAGTCACGCGTCGCCACCAGCACGCGGCCCATCTGCGCATGCGCGTACGTGTGTGCGCGCGCGTGGGTGTGCGTGTTTGTTTGTGGCCTCCAATGCGCACATTGCGCACACGTATCCCAACGGATATCTCGGCGCAACCCTCCGCCCATCCACCTCGGCGGTTAAGTAGGTTGGCAATGGCCACTTGACCTCCTATCTTGTGGAAGGAGTTTGGACATATTTTTGAGGCGTCGCATAATAGCTCTCCTTTTTGCTCTAGGACTGCACGTTGGCAGGCAGCCGGCTGGTGGCTACCGCCCTCACAAGTAATTGTGAGGGCCAGGACTGGACTTGAATCTAGACGGTGATACCAGGACTAGAAGGTAGTGGTCGCTGGAAAGCCAATGTTACTGTAACTGTAACCCCTTCGAGCATGCCCACACTTACGGGCGTGGCTGTGTCCACGATCGCCACGCCGTCATTGGCAGGCGCAGCTGCAGCGCTGATTGGGTGGGGGTGCTGCTGCTGGCACTGGCGCTGCTGCTTCTGCTTTGGCTTCTGCCCGCCTGCCTGCCGCCCGCCTGCCGCGGCCACTGATGTGGCGCGCAACCCCGGCGGCGTCACTGGCACGTTGATCTGGTGAGGCGCCTCGGGGCCATCGATGTCCACAGGGGAAGCATGCGCTGACTGCAATGTCAGGGCGGCTGCTGCCGCGGCCGCTGCGGTGGGCTGCGCGGCGCGGCGCTGCGATGGCGTATCAGCGCAGCTGTCGCCGTCACCGCCAGCAGCAGAGTCAGCCTGGTGCCCCGCAGTCTCTGTGCCACCCACATGCCCGCCTGCCGCGTGCGCGGCAGGCGGGCATGTGGAGCCAGCTCTGATGGGGCTGGCAGCCGCTACCTGCGACATGTAGTAGCCGTATGTGCGCGTGCGTTCATCTTCCCGTGCTGCACCACGCCCCACCACCCGAGAGGTCTTGACAGCGGCAAGCAGAAGAGCGCGCATGGTCTGCATGCACGGTGGTTCTGCTCTTCTACAGAGGCATGTGGTTGAAGTCTGTGATGAGTGAGAGCCCAACCTACAATTGTACAAGGTAGTGCCAGTGCTGACATACGCGCTTGCCACCGCCCTCCACCGCACGGCTATTCGTGTGCATGCAGAGAGGGGGGCACAGGCGGCACAGGCGCAGCGGGGGGCCGGAAAGTCGATTAAAGGCAGCCCCGACAGGGGCCAGGTGGTGTCTACAGCCGCTCACTGGCGGAGCGCAGTATCATCGCTTCCTGACACAGCCATGCGCGCCGCACAGAGCCCCTCTGGTCTTGCTCACCGCGAGGTGTGCGAGAGAGCTGCTGCAGCCGACAGTGCCCTCCATCACTTGCTTGCTTCCCCTGGACGCGTGGACTGGATTTGCGCGTGACTGCGCCTCCAAGCGATTCTAGATGGCCTCTGCACCCAAGCTACTTGATACAAATCCACACAAATCACACCTGAAAAACTGTCGACAAAGCAGCAGCGACGGGAGTGTAGCGTCAGTGGCTTGCGAGGCAGACTCCTCGTCGTGGGTGGGCGTAATAAAGTTCAACACCCGGTCTCCACACACTCTGAACAATCTTCTGTCGCGGATCAGCACGGCGCACGTGCAGTCAGTGACTAATTGATTTCCCCTACCGCTCTTCACAGGTAGCGGGGAGATGGTGAGCGCAACCGCATCCAGCGCATGGGACCCATCCATTAAAACGGACTTTCTGTGCTGCAGACCGACACAACCGCACTACGCCCATATTCCACCGTGGGGTTTTGCTGTTGCCATTTGCGTGCGAAGTAGTGGTGGACGACGCGGCGCCCGTGTGTCCTCCCCATCATGCAACGACCACCATCGTGCACTGCTCTGGCAACTTCCACTTCCTGCCCAAACGCTCCCGAGCACTGAGCCAGGGGGATCTCTGCCGGCCCCATACACGCCATGCGGACCCAGCTTGCGCGCCATGCACGCCCCATGCGCCTCTCGCAGACGGACGACGCTAGCGTGGCCGCCCTGGCCACCCTCACACTGTGTACGGACGACGTCGCCACCAAGGTCGTGAGTGCGCTGCAGCGGCTCGCGCGGGAGCTGGCGGCAGTTGGTGCCGCAGGGCCGCGGCTGCAGCGGGCGCGTCGCCACGCGGTGCAGTTGCTGGGCGCGGTCGGTGATGCGGTCGTGAAGGGGGAGTGGGGATGGCTGCTCAAGTTCGGGCTTCGGGACGTGCTGCCAAGAGAGCAGGGTGGCAACGCCTGCTGGGATGTGGCGACAGCAGCTGCGGCAGTCATCTGCGAGGCCTCGCCGCACAGGGGCGAGAGTCATGCGGCATCGCCACGGCAGCAGCGGGCTCCAAATCACAGCTCAAGGCAATCGTGGCTCTGTTGGCTGAAGGCACCCCGATAAAGGTGGTCGCCGCGGCTGGCGGCACGCTCGGATTCTTTGAGATGCTCAGCATCATCGAGGGCGGGTACAACGTGCAGGCACACGGTGCTTCCGTCGGCACGAGTGCAGTCCTCAACTGGCTGTACGCGCTCAAGGCGCTACCCGCCGCCTCGCGCGCCGCCAGCATCGGGGCAGGCGCAGATCACGTTGTGCGCGGCTGGGCGCGCATGCTGGGTGGCATGACCACGCTCGAGTTGGGGGCATACCCGGGTGGCGACATGGGTGCAGTCGGGCAGTTCCGCAACGAGCTGTACTCCAGCGGCGTCGTTGATGCCGTCGTCGACTCACTGGCAGCGGTGTCGAACTGCGCGGCATGGCCTGGCATGTCGGCGCATGCGTCCGAAGACCTCCGCTCGGGAGCGATGAACGTCGTCTTGGGCGCTCTGTTCTGCCCCCACCAGCCGCTCACCAGGAGCCAGGTGCTGACCGTGCACTCTGTTGGCGTTGGCGACCAGAGCAAGAGCACTCTGCAGAAGCTGGTCGACCTGCTGGACCCCGCGTGCGCCACCAACCACGTGCCTCTGTCACAGCTGGGCCGGGTGGGCATCGTCATCAACGGCGACTCGCCAGAGAAGCCACGCACTCCCTTCGAGGCAGCGCTGTGCGCCGTGTGCTGCATCACAGGCGGTCTGGAGAAGGCTGTGATGGGAGTTCGGGATGCGCGGGCAATGGACGTGCGCGATCAGGTGGCCGCTTCCGGTGAGCTCGATGTGCCTGCATGCCATGGCATGATGGCCATCATGCGCGATTTGGGTGCGGTGGGGCTTCACATGTGCTGTACAGCAGTGCTTCTTCGATTGGGCATTAACCGCCTGCGGCGGTTCCTGGACGGTGATAATTAATTATTTTTGAGGGTTTACCGCCCGCTTTTTGCTGATTTAGGTCGATGTTTGCCATTTCTTTGTTGTTTGTTTTGCCGCTTTTGGCCGATTTGGGTTATGGCCGCCAGCGGCCGGGCTGCAAAAATTACTTAATTTAAATCAATTGAAGAAGCACTGCTGTACAGCAGCTGTGCGGCATTGCAACCGCACACGCCACACGCGTTCCCCTCTTTAGATGGCCCCTCCTTATATGTGGCCGCTCTCCTCTCCACCTGGGCTGCAATTGCAGGTGTCGTGCCGCGCTTGGCCGAGCTGCTGCAAAACGCCCGGTTTTCCAAGACGCACAAGTGGGTCCTGCACAGCTTCACTGATATTCTGATCACCTTCCCAGGCGGCGATTTCCCTGGGGAGATCATCTCCGCAGGTGCGTCCTCCCCGGCGCCGGCGCATGCCTAAGCTGCTTGCGGCAAGAGCTGTTGAGCGCCCAAATTGCGTGTCTGCTGTCATGCCCGTGCAGGAGCCGTCCCAGTGTTGGTGCAAATGCTCGCTGGCGAGAGTTTGTTTGTTTAGAAGCAGGCTCTGTCCGTGCTGAGCTGCCTCTCCAGAGACCTAGCAGCCAACGCGGATGCGTTCGCTGCCTTCATGGACTCGGGTGAGGCTTGGCAGGGGGTGGGTGGGGTGGCAGTGGCTGGCACGCACTCGGGCGCTGCATCCTGACCCTCCAGGCGCCTGCTTCATCCACCGATAAAAAAAACCGCACGCCACAGCACATACATCCCCTTTTGGCTCTAGGAATTGTCGGCAGGCAGCCGGCTGGTGGCTACTGCCCCTCGCAAGTAATTTCTAGGGCCATAACTTGACTTGGGCCTAGCTAGACCTGTAGGTGGTGGTACTAGGACTAGAAGGTAGTCTTCTCTGGAAAGCCGATGCTACTGTCACTGTCACAATACTTCAGGAAGGCTGCAGGCGTTGGCGCTGCTGCTGCAGCACCGCGACAAGGTGATCCAGCAGTCCAGCCTCCGCGCACTGGCCAGCCTTGTGCGCTGTGTGGTCCCAGGCGAGTCAGACAAGGCAGGGCACCGGTTCGCCAAAGAGCTCAAGGTGCGGTGGATGCTTAAGCAATAGTGTGCGCATAGGCTACGCGTACGCCCGGGCCCTATCACGCTCCGCCCTGCTCCCTGCACGCGCAAGGTGCCTAAGAGGATTTTGTTTAGAGCACACTGGTGCAGAACTGGCAGCAACAGAAGCAGCAGAAGCAGCAGAAGCAGCAGACGCGGCAGCGCGTGTTGTGCCTTGCTATGCACTCTACGCTCATTTTGCATTGCTCTGCGCTCTCTTGCGCTGTGCCTCACTGTACCCCTCCACACCGTCCCTCCGCACTGTCCCTCCATCTTGCGTTCATTTTGCGGTGCTCTGCACTTTCTTGCACTGTGGCTCACTGTACCCTCCCGCGCTGCCCCCCCCTCCAAGGCCGTCGGCATCATCGACAACCTGGTGAGCCGCGTCACGGTTGGAGACGCTGAGATGCGCTACCTTACTCTCGACATGGCTAGCGTCCTCACCTCTCGCTTCAAGGTAGATCGACGCGGTGCAGTAATTTTGTTTTCAGGTGTTAGTTTTTTCTGGGAGCCGGCGCGCGGACCAACGTACCGTTGACCGCCTTGACCGCTGCCTAAGCGTTGACTTTTGACCATCAAATATAGGTAATGTTCAAGCTCTTGACGAGCTGTACCTGATGGGATCGTCAGACCATCAAGCAACATGGTTGGTTAAGCTCCATCTGATGGGATCGTCAGAAGCCAAATGGCTCCCAACGGCTCTCAGGAGCCCAAAATAAAATGACTGACGCGGTGTTAGAGGGCATGGCCTGCCTCTGTTCCAGCATGTGACTCCTGACCCCTCCGTTCCCTCCTTGTCGCCCAAACAAACCACGAATCAGAGCTGCTGCACCGCGCTGCGCGACCGTGGCTTCGTGGCCTCCCTCGACGCACTGGTGGCGTTGGAGACGGCGTCACCGAGCGCGCGCGCGGCAAAGGTCCTGCACGACCTGGAGCCGTCCACGCGTCTGATGCTGCTGCACGTGGCAGAGCACTTTGCGCAGTGCGGCGAGGGCGCGGGCGAGGGCGAGGGCGGCAAGCTGAAGCTGTGCAGCAAGTGCAACGCAGTACGCTACTGCAGTCAGGTGCGTGTCGCTCGGCGGTGCGGGTGCAGGCTGCGGGCTGGCAGTGCGGGGCCGCACCCCGCACAGCGCGCGGTGCGGGGAGGGGGGGGCGAGGGCGGGGGCTTGAGGGCGGCAAGCTGCAGCTGTGCAGCAACTCGGTGGAACCGGATGCACTGGTTGATGCCGCTGTGCCTGGTAGCACACTGACAGGCAACGCAGTGCGCTACTACAGCCAGAGGAGTGCTGGCAGTGCGGTGCGGTAAAATGGTTCCTGGTTTTACAGGTTATACACGTACGCGCCCCAGGCGTGAGATCAGGCCTAGACTACATGTCTAAGTCGGCTTTACTAGGAGAACCCGCAAGGCCACGCAGCGTGCCAGCCTACCAGTACAGTGCGGTGTGGTTCCTGATGTCAGCAGTGTTGCGGTTTACCAGGATGGCGCATGGCGCAGGCGGGTCAGCCACGGGGCCTGCGTCTGACCCGCCTGCGGCATTCGCCATCCTGGTAGACCACAGCAGCAGCGAACAACTCCAAAGTCGTGCCCTTAACGCATCCGTTGCCATGCCCATTCGTGCGCAGGAGTGTTAGCTGACTCACTGGCGTTCCGGCCACAAGGCGGCGTGCAAGGTAGGCTGAACAAACTCACACGAACATATACACGCACACGCGCACACACACACACACAGACATACATGCACACAAACACACAAACACACACACACACACGCATGCACACACACACACACACACATGCGCACGCACACACACACATGCACGCACACATGCACATACGCACACACACACAAAAACATGCAAACACACACACAATGCGGCATACAAGGTGGGATGCATGCCAGCTGCTGTGATAGCCCACTAGTGTGGGCATGCGAGTGCCCACACTAGTGCGTTCGCCTAGCTGACACCCGCCATGTGCGCGTCACTGACGACACGCGCTGGCCGCGGCGAGCACTCACCCGCGGTGTGCACCGCCATGCTACGAGGCACCGCCATGCTACGAGGGTGTGCATTGCTTCTCCACGTCCGGGTCAATGATCCAGATCAACGATGGCCAGGGCGGCATTTTTGGGGTGCAGGTGCCGCCGGGGCTGCAGGTGCCGCCGCGGGAGGGTGCGGAGGAGGCGGAGAGGCGGCTGCAGGCGAAGCTGGCGGCGGAGAGAGGGAGGCGCTGATGCGCGGCTAGGGCGCGGCCGGGGGAGCCGAAGGGTTGCCAACTGTCACTGCTGAGGCGAGGTAGGGATGAGGGAGAGTTATAGATGGAAGCTGTTGCAGCGAGAGTAGCGCCTGTCAAGTCCCAGGCTGTTGAGGCGTGTTGCCTGACAGGGATCGATCGCAGCTGCTTGGGAGGAGCCGAGCCACAATGTGTGGCGCGTTGGCACATGAATCTTTCTATTTGTAAGGTAGGTAGTTGCCTGATGAGGAGCCTCAATCCGAGGTGGAGCTGCGCGCACCGCCTGCCCAACTTCGCCGCTCCACACCTTGAGGCACCCCATCTCTTACTCACCCCATCTCTTCATGCACAGCCATGGACACGAGGCCCCTCAAGGTTGCCCGCTGCGTGGTGGCTTACCACGACGACGCTGATGATGACGATGCAGCGACTGAAATTGCTCACTCGGTGCTGTATTCCCCCGACCTCTGGCCTCAGCACCTGTGGCGGTGGCTGGATCGCGGTAGCAAGGCCGTGCTGCGATGCGTCAGCGTCGACATGAGGAAGCAAGTGGATCCATGCGTTGCGTTCGTTTCCAGCCCAGAGGCGGGGTTCACCGCCGAGCAGCTGGAAAGTGCCCTGGTGAGGTGGCCTCGTATGGTCGCCCTGTCGCTGCTTGGCGTGAGCAGCGGAGAGGCCCTGCGTCCTCTCTCCACGGCGTCGCTGGCCGGCCTCAAGAGCCTCACCGTGCGCGAGGTGGGTGTGTGTGCATGGGGGCGCATGGCGCACGTTCCCCATGCAGCCCCTCCCCTGTCGCCCCGTGATGCGTGCCCACCCTTCCATCTGCTGTCCTGGAATTGAAGGGTGCATAAGGCACAATCCGCTGTGCATCAGGCTGCAGGCTGTGTGCGTACTGACCTGTGACCACTGCGCCGCCACGCAGCGCGCCCCTCTGCTGGGACTGCCGGTTACACCAGTCCCAGCTTGGGGTCTGCTGGAGTTCAGCACGAACCTGGCTGCAACACTCCAAGTGATTGACGTCAGCTTCTGTGCCAGCCTGACCTCCATCGACGCCCTGCGCAGCTGTGCGCATATGAGGTGCCTGCGGATGGCAGGTGGCACTCGCGTGCCTTCTCTGTCGCCACTGGCAGTATGCATCCAGCTGGAGGAGCTGTGGCTGGCTGGCAACAACCTGCGGATCACCACCCTGGCTCCGCTCAAGGCGTGCCCCAAGCTGTGCAAGCTCGACCTGCGTGGCTGCCGCCGTGTGCTGCGCGACCAGGTGGAAGACCCGCAGCGTGTGTCGTGCCTCCAGCTGGCGCACCCGGCGTCGGTCGAGCTGGAGGGCCTGGCGCACCAGCTTCAGCCGAGCATGCCACCTGGCGTGCAGGCGGGGGCGGCACGTGCACTGGGTGTGCGGGCTATCACTGATCAGGACAAGGCTGACGTCGCCGCTGCTGGCGCCATTCCGCCACTGGTGCAGCTGCTGGGGCAGTACTCACCTGCAGAGGTTCAGATGGCAGCAGCAGGGGCACTTCGAAGCCTTGCTTCCTTTCATGCCGCAAATGGGACTGCAATCGCTGCTGCCGGAGCCATTCCGCAACTTGTGAAAATGCTGGGGCAGCGCTCCTCTGCCGATGTGCAGCAGGCAGCAGCAGGTGCAATCAGCAGCCTGGCTGTTGGTCATGCTGTGAATGCGACTGCCATCACTTCTGCTGGTGCCCTTCCTCCACTGGTGCAGCTGCTGGGGCACTCCTCATCAAACGTGCAGCAAGTAACAGCAATTACACTGCAGTATCTGGCTGCTGGCCATGCTACAAATATGACTGCCGTCATTGATGCTGGAGCCATTCTGCCTCTGGTGAACCTGCTGGGGCAGCAATCCACTGCAGTCGTGCAGTAGGCAGCAGCAGGTGCACTCGAATACCTGGTTTACGGCCATGCTCAGATCCACAAGGCGAAAGTAGCCGCTGCTGCTCTTCCGGCTCTGGTGCAGCTGCTGGGGCAGCACTTCCAAGCGAAAGTGAAGGAAGCAGCCGCCAAGGCACTTCATCGCCTTGTTGATGACGATGCTCAGATCAAGGCGGCTGTGGTCACTGCTGATGCCATCCCGCCACTGATGCTGCTGCTGGGGCCTGCCTCCCAATCGCATACGCAGCAGTTGGCAGCATACATACTCAAGCACCTCGCTGCCAACCATGCCCAGAACCAGGCGGACATTGTCTTCGCTGGTGCCCCCCCGGCACTGGTGCAGCTGACTGGTCCAAACTTCTCCAATTACGTGCAGCACGCAGCAACTGAGCTACTCCACATCCTGGGGGTGGGCGAGCGGTGACTTGGGGGCGCTGCAGCGCCCCACAACAACAGATATTTGTGTGGCACCGACCAGGCAACACGCACACACGTTCCTTGCCGACGCTCGCACACCGGCACAGGCGACGCATCCGTCCAGGCAGATAGGCCGACCATACACAGTGTTAAACTGCCCCGAGTAGCCTGCCTGAATGGGCGCAAGATGAGTGAAGCCAGAGAGAAAGAACGACGTAACAACACTACTAGTTTAGCAAACCACAGCATGTGTGCCATCAACAGTCATTTTTAATAGTTTGTACATGTGCGCGCCCAGAGGGCGGTGCCATCATCACACACCGGCCTGCTCTTCGTGCACCCACGTGTCATTCCGATCCTCTTTATCTGCTCTTGGTCCATTCATAACGGCTGCCGATATGTAACTCTCAGACTGTGAGCGCCGCTTCAAAGCCGAAGAACGCCCAAGGAGTGAGAGAGAGAGAAAGAGAGAGAGAGAGAGAGAAGACGACAGACCCGAGGAGGACGTGTCAGCCCAACGCAGTAGTCGTGGTGATGGCCGCTCTTCTTTGCATGCATGATTTTACCGCCTGCCGTCCATTGACCTCCACCATCCGACACCCTCTCTCCTGACAGCAGCCGACAGTTGAGCCGCGGGTGTGCTCAGTGCGCGCCGGCTGCTTGCCGCCTGCAAACGGGCACGGGGGTGCGGTTTTGAAAATTGTCACATGCGGTGGCGAGCGTGCACGCGCAAACCTTTCGCGCCACTCACCCACCCAGGCATGCGTGCGCGCGCAAACACGCACATGCATGCTCACCGCACCCTTCCCCTCATCACCAGACACCTAAAAGCCCAGATGCCTCACCTGCAGCTGCCCCACCGTCCCCATCAGTTGCGAGCACCGCGCCTCCCAGCTTGACAGCCGCGCCGTCAACTCACGCACCACGTGTGCGGCAGCGGCAGAGTCAGCAGCAGACAGCTGCAGGGGGCTGTCAGGCAGTCGTCCGCTGTCGCTGCTGCCTGGCTGGAGGTCTGCCGCGGCAGTGACGACGGCCTGCGTTTGTACGTCGCTGTTTGTTGGCTGTTTGTGAAGAAGTTTGTGAGGAAGTTGTTGCTTCGCGAGTGGCGGACCGAGATGGACTTGCGCGTGTGTATGTGTGTGTGTGTGTGTGTGTGTGTGTGTGTGCGTGTGTGTGTGTACGTGTGTGTGTGTGTGCACGTGTGTGTGTGTGTGTGTGTGTGTGTGTGTGTGTGTGAGTGTGTGTGTGTACGTGTGTGTGTGTGTGCACGTGTGTGTGTGTGTGTGTGTGTGTCCAAGCACTAGCCGAGCACCCCCCCCCCCAGTACGGTAATACTGTCTCCAGTGCATCCCACACAAACACACACGCACCAGCAACTCCCCCCCAGCGCCTCCTGCGACGAGACCTGTGACTTCAGTGCATCGATGACGCCGCCGCTGGTGCTGGTGCTGCTTGCCAGGGCTTTAGCATGGGCCCATGTACGGCCTCGCCCGGGCGAGGCCGTACAGCACCACCTGCGTGTGCACTGCGTTGGGGTGTTTGAGGGATGGGATGAGCGGGGGTGGAGGCCTGCATTCGTCGTTTGACGACATCCTTGGAGCTGCCGCTGGCGAGGGTGAGGACGGAAAGTACCCTCTGCACGCGATGTGTGTCGGGTTGTAAGTGGAAGCAGCGGCCGCAGCAGAAGGCTGGGGGCTGTTCGGTACTGCTGCTGGCCTGATCTGCCGCAGTGGCACGCGCGGACTGCGTGCGGTCATGCAGCCTTAAAAAGAGCCTCATCAGAGCCTGACTGACTCGACGGGCTGTACCCACTATTTGGCCCTAAAGTTCACGGTCAAGAGACACTGAACTCCAAACGTCAACATCCAAACCCCAAGCATGACAGCTGGGCCACCACAAGGATTATGCGCGTGCGCGTGCGCGTGCGCGTGCGCGTGCGCGTGCGCGTGCGCGTGCGCGTGCGCGACATTGGAAGCAGCGGCAGTAGCAGAAGACTGGGGGCTGTCCACACCTACCGGGCGAGAGGTCTGCCGTGGTGGCAGCGTCGGACTGCGTGTGTGCAGTGTTTGTGCGCATGCATGCATGTGTGTGGGGGGGGGGCTGTGTTGGTGTGTGTGTGGGAGGGGGGAGGGGCGCGTGTATGTGTGTGTGTGTGTGTGTGTGTGTGTGCACGCGTACTGATGCTGGCCTGCTATGCGTGGAAGCGATGGTGCCAGTCAAGCGCAGGCGTAGGTCACATGCGTCCTAAACCATTTTTTCACCCCGCCGCGCGCCCCCGCACTCGCCGACCATGCGCTTGCCGTCAACCTGCCCAGCTGCCACCCTCCACATGCGCGTCACCCAACAGGCACTGGCCGCGGCAAACACCCACCCGCGGTGCGCACCGCAGGTTGCGTCTCCTCGTCCGAGCCTGGGCTGATAATTCAGATCAGCGATGGCCAGGGCGGCATATTTGGGCCGCAGGGGCTGCCGCGGAGCGTTTTGAGGAGGCGGAGAGGGGACAGGCGAGGCGCGGCAGAGAAGGCGCTGAGGCGCGGCTGAGGCGCGGCCGTGGGGGCGGATGGGCTGCTGAGGCGTGAAAAGGTTAGTAACAGCAGCAAGAGTAGTGCCCGCAGTTTGCCGAGATGGCCTTTGATGCCGCCTTGCGATCGCGCACACGGAGTGGTCGCGGCTGCTTTGGAGGAGCTGAGCCACAACATGTGGCGCATTTCAACATGAATCTTTTCATTTGTTGAGCAGGCAGTTGCCGAGCCTCGTGCGGAGCCTCTCTGTTGTGGTGGATGAGCGGCACCGCCTCCCCGACTTCACTCTCCACACCTTGAGGCACCTGATCCCAACCTTGCATCTGTTCGGCACAGCCATGGATGCGAGGCCGAGCAAGGTTCCCTGCCTCGCGATGCATGATGGCTACGAAGATGGTGGTGATGACGATGCAGCGACTGAAATTGCTCACTCGGTGCTGTTTTCCCCCGACCTCTGGCCTCAGCACCTGTGGCGGTGGCTGGATCGCGGCAGCAAGGCCGCGCTGCGATGCGTCAGCGTCGCCATGAGGAAGCAGGTGGACCCATGCGTTGCGTTCGTTTCCAGCCCAGAGGCGGGGTTCGACGCCGAGCAACTGGAAAGTGCCCTGGTGAGGTGGCCTCGTATGGTCGCCCTGTCGCTGCTTGGCGTGAGCAGCGGCGAGGCCCTGCGTCCTCTCTCCACGGTGTCGCTGGCCGGTCTCAAGAGCCTCACCGTGCTCGAGGTGGGTGTGTGCATGCATGGGGGCGCACCAACAGCGAGACAGAGAGCGTTTGCAGGTCAGGCCGTCAACCCAAGGGTGCTATGCCCTCCCGCACAAGCATACACACACCTACACGCACATTCACACACACATTCACACACACACACACGCACGTGCATTCACACACACGCACGCACGCACACACACACACACAAGCACGCGCATTCACACACACACACACACACACACACACACCTGCAGCTCCCTCATAAGCGCCTCCAGTGGCAAGTGGCACCTTCATCTAGAGTCTGCCATGTGACATGCGTTACGGTTTCGGGTTCGACTTGAACCGTCCAAGGTTGTGGGTCATCCTTTCCACTGCTGCAGCGGCGGACGCCGCCGCTGCGATGCCCCTGATACCGCATCAGTGATGCATCAGTGATGCGTCCTCCGCCTTGCTCATGCACAGATGTGAGTGACTCACTGGCACTGTGGCCGTTGGGCGGCGTGCAGGGTGCACCCTGCACCAGCCCACGTGGGCCGCTCACACACGCACACACGCACACACACACACACACACAAACATACACACACACACACACACACACACACACACGCACACACACATTGCACGCACACACAATAAACGCTGTCACTTGTGAGCCAGCTGTGAGTCAGCTGGTTGCACAGGTTTACCACGTACGCTTAGGAGGAACCCGGGGCGTGAGGCGAGGCCTAGACTTCACGTGAAGGGGGCTCTACTAGGAGAGCCCACGAGGCCACGCCAGCCTACCAGGGCCAGCTGTGAGCCAGCTGTTCTGATAGCCCACTAGTGCGGGCACTAGTGCGGGCCCACTAGTGCGGGCACGCAAGTGGGTATGCATATGCCCAGTCGGAACCCGCCAGTTGACCCGCCACGAGCTCGTCACTGCCGACAGGCGCTACCCGCGACGAGCACTCACCCGTGGTGAACACCGCCAGGCGGCGGGGGTGCGCGTGGCGTTTCCTCGTGCGAGCCTGGGGCGATGAT
Organism: Chlamydomonas sp. UWO 241; assembly: GCA_016618255.1. Classification (NCBI taxonomy): domain Eukaryota; kingdom Viridiplantae; phylum Chlorophyta; class Chlorophyceae; order Chlamydomonadales; family Chlamydomonadaceae; genus Chlamydomonas; species Chlamydomonas priscui. The sequence continues at coordinate 133,627 of VFSX01000323.1, forward strand.
ACAGTTCAGCGATGCCCAGGGCGGCATGTTTGTGCTGAAGGTGCTGCGGGGGCTGCCGCGGGAGGGTGTTGAGGCGGCGGAGATGCGGCTGCCGGCGAGGCTGGCGGCGGAGAGGCAGGTGCTGGGGCGCGGCAGAGGCGCGGCTGAGGCGCGGCCGGGGGACCTGATGGGGCGCTGAGGCGATGTGGCGGGAAATTGGACTGAGGGAGAGGTATAAACAGGGTATTTGCAGCAGCGAGAGTAGTGCGTACCGAGCTGTCAGGCTCTTCAGGCGTGCCGCCTGCTTCACAATGGGAGCGCGAGGGAGGAGCCGACCCAGGGATACTGGAGCCAAGCCACAACATGAACCTTTTCAATTTTAAATAAGACAGTTACCGAGCCTCGTGCGGAGCCTCAATCCGAGGTGGCGGATAAGCTGCATGTAGCGCCTCCCCGACTTCACGCTCCACACCTTGAGGCACATGATCCCAACCGCGTCGTCTGTTCGCTCACAGCCATGGACGAAAGGCCGCGCAAGGTTGCGCGCCTCGCGTCAACTGATCACTACGGCGCTGCTGCAGATGACTATGCAGCGACTGAAATCGCCCACTCGGTGCTGTTTTCCCCCGACCTCTGGCCTCAGCACCTGTGGCGGTGGCTGGTTCGTGACGGCAAGGCCGCGATGCGGTGCGTCAGCGTCGCTATGCGTGATCAGGTGGACGCGTGCGTGGCGGTTTTGGTCAGCCCAGACGCGGGGCTCACCGCCGTGCAGCTTGAAAGTGCCCTGTCAAGGTGGCCTCGCGTGGCCCACCGGACGCTGATTAGCGTGAGCAGCGACGAGGCCCTGCGTCCTCTCACCACGGCATCGCTGGCAGGCCTCAAGAGCCTAACCGTGCGCGAGGTGGGACTGCATGGCATGCATGCGCGCATTGGCGCATGGCGCACGTTCCATGCAGCCCCTGCCCATGTCGCCCCATGCTGCGTGCTCATCATTACCTCGCATGCTGGTCCCACATTGCAGTGCGCATGCCAGGGCATGATCCATCGCGCATGCCAGGGCATGATCCATCGCGCATCATGCCAAGCAGCCCGGGCGTGCGTGCGTCCTCACCTCTAACCACACGTGTGCATGCCGCGCCGCCACGCAGCGAGTCCCTCGGGCGGGACTTCCCGTGGCGCCAGTCTCAGCGTGGCACCTGCTGGAGTTCAGCAGCACCATCGCTGCAGCGCTCCAAGTGGTCGACGTCAGCTGCTGCGCCAGCCTCATCTCAATCGACGCCGTGCGCGGCTGTGCGCAGTTGAGGTGCCTGCGGATGTCGGGTCGAGATGGCGTGTCATCTCTTTCGCCTCTGGCAGCGTGCAGCCAGCTGGAGGAGCTCTGGATGGCTGGCAACAACCTACAGATCACCACCCTGGCTCCGCTCAAGGCCTGCCCCAAGCTCTGCAAGCTCGACCTGCGAGGCTGCCGCCCTGCGCTTTGCGACCAGGTGGAAGACCTGCGCCTGTCGTGCCTCCAGCTGGTGCACCCGGCGTCGGTCGAGCTGGAGGGCCTAGTGCACGAGCTTCGGCCGAGCATGCCGCCTGGCGTGCAGGCGGGGGCGGCACGTGCACTGGACGTGCGGGCTATCACTGATCAGGACAAGGCTGACGTCGCCGCAACTGGCGCTATTCCGCCACTGGTGCAGCTGCTGGGGCAGCACTCACCTGCAGGCGTTCACGTGGCAGCAGCAGGGGCACTTTGCAGCCTTGCTTCCTTACATACCGCAAATGGGACTGCAGTCGCTGCTGCCGGAGCCATTCCGCAACTTGTGAAAATGCTGGGGCAGCGCTCCTCTGCTGATGTGCAGCGGGCAGCAGCAGGTGCAATCAGCAGCCTGGCTGTCGTTCATGCTGCAAATCAAACTCTCATCACTGCAGCTGGTGCCCTTCCGCCACTGGTGCAGCTGCTGGGGCACTCCTCATCAAACGTGCAGCGGGTAACAGCAATTACACTGCAGTATCTGGCTGCTTGCCATGCCGCCAATATGACTGCCATCATTGATGCTGGAGCCATTCTGCCTCTGGTGAACCTGCTGGGGCAGCAATCCACTGCAGTCGTGCAGTAGGCAGCAGCAGGTGCACTCGAATACCTGGTTTACGGCCATGCTCAGATCCACAAGGCAAAAGTAGCCGCTGCTGCTCTTCCTGCTCTGGTGCAGCTGCTGGGGCAGCACTTCCAAGCGAAAGTGCAGAGAGCAGCAGCAGGGGCACTTCGTCACCTTGTTGATGGCGACGCTCAGATGAAGGCGGCTGTGGTCACTGCTGATGCCATTCCGCCGATAGTGCTGCTGCTGGGGCCTGCCTGCCGACCGCCTACGCAGAAGGCAGCAGCATACACACTCAATTACCTGGCTGCAAATCATCCCCAGAACCAGACCGCCATCGTCCTCGCTGGTGCCATTCCACCACTGGTGGCGCTGCTGTCCCAACCACTGACGCGGCAGGCAGCAGCATACACACTCAAGCACCTGGCTGCCAACCATGCCTAGAACCAGGCCGCCATCGTCCTCGCTGGTGCCATGCCGGCACTGCTGCAGCTGACAGGTCCAACCTTGCCCAATTACGTGCAGCACGCAGCAAATGAGCTTCTCCACATCCTAGGTGTGGGCGCACAGTGACCTGGAGGCACCGCAGCACCTCATAACAGCAGACACACGTGTTACACCGACCAAGCACACGGGCACCCACGTTCCTTGCCGACACACAGGCACTACATCCGCCCAGGCAGATGTGCTGGCCCCTGCACGACACCGGGGGAAGGTCGGGCCTCGTCCTCAAGCGCATCCGAAAACCCTGGGACAGCTGGCACATGGACCGTGGCTGGTCGGCCGAGCAGCTTCCTCAGGCAGCATGAGTGCCGCGACCTGCGAGAGACCATACACAATGTCACCTACACATGTGCAGTAGGAAGACAGTGAGAAGGCAGTGAGAAGGCCAGTGAGAAGCCAGAGAGAAGGCACATAATGACATGAAACCATAGCTTGTGTACCATCAACACGCACCACGCCAATCTTTGCTCACCCACGTGTCTATCCGAACCTCATAATCTGCTCTTGTTCCGTGAAGGCCACCTATCTGCAACTCTCAGACTGTCAGCGCAGCTTCAAAGCCAGGGTGCGCCAAACGGGGGAGAGAGAGAGAGACCAACAAACCCGAGTCTGACGTGTCAGCCCAAAGCAATGGTCATGGAAATGGCCTCTCTTCTCCTCATGCAGGATTTTACAGCCTGATGTCCATCGAATTCTTCCTCCCAATTCCTATCTCCCGGTAGAAACCGAAAGTTGAGCGGCGGGTGTGCTCAGCGCACGCTGGCTGCTTGCCGCCTGCACACAGGGCGCGGGGGTGGGGTGTCGCGTCCTGCCAGTTACGGTGGCGAGCGTGCGCACGCAACGCGCACGCGCCCACCCACCCTCACAGTCATGAGTGCGCGTGCACACACATCTACGCTTGCAAACTTTTCCACGCCCCACCAGACACCTTACAGCCCAGCTGCCTCACCTGCAGCTGCCCCACCGCTCCCATCAGCTGCGAACATCGTGCCTCCCAGCTCGACAGCCGCGCCGTCAGCTCACGCACCGCGTGTGCGGCAGCGGCAGAGTCACCAGCGGACAGGGGGCTGTCAGGCAGTCGTCCGCTGTCGCTGCTGCCTGACTGGAGGTCTGCCGCGGCAGTGGCGATGGCCTGCGTTTGCGCATGGTTGCTGCGTTAGTAAGTCTGTGTTTGCACGTGGCGGCCTGAGATGGGACGTGCGCGTGCGTGTGTGTCCAAGCACCATCCCACCAAACGCCCCCCTCTGCAACACGCACCTGCAGCTCGCCCCCAAGCGCCTCCAGCAGCGACTGGCATCTCAGCGCCTACGACGAGACCTGCGCCTCTAAAGCATCGTTGACGCCCCCGCTAGTGCTGCTGGCGCTGCTGCCGGCTGCAGTGCTGGCACGGGCGAGGCCGGAGAGCACCACCTGCAGCCGCAGCAGCCGCTCCGCCCCACGCTCCGCCTGGGCCTGCGCGCCCGACAGAGCCATGCGCGTCGCGCGACTCTCCGACGAACTGTTGCTGGGGCTGGGGAAGGCGGCAGTGGGGGTGAAGGTGGCACCGAAGGGAAGCGGGGAGCTCGCAGGGGTGGAGTAGCCAGCAGGAACGGCGGGGGTGGCGGCGGCCGCTGCTGCTGCTGCATGGGCGCGCTGTGGGCTCTGCCCAACGCCACCGCCGCCGTAACCGCTGCCGCTCCCGGCCTCTGGTCCATCGCCTCCCTGGGCCCCGCTGCGCCAGCCGCCCCGCCCCGCGCCTGCCGCCCCATCAGCCTCCCAGTCTGCGTAGCCCGCCTCCCGAGGCGGCTCCCACACGCCCCGAGAGTGCGCACCTTGCCCCTGTAAACCAGACTCTGCCCGCCCTGAGCTCACAAGCGCTCGCGCATCGCTGCCATTGCTGCCATCGGATGGCAGCCCCAGCCCGCCCTGCCTCTCGCCTCTTCCTGTACCGCCGTGGCCGCCCGCGGCTCTCTCGTTCCAGTCAGACGACGCCTCCGAAGATTCTCCCTGCCCGCCCTGCCGCCCGCCACCTCTTCCCGTGCCCTCGGCTCTCTCGCTGGCATCAGACACTGTCGCGGACGAGCCCGCCCGCCCGCCCTCGGGTGCCCCGCGCCCCCGCTCCCTGCGCCCACTTCCTTCTCCTCTGCCACCATCGTCACCGCCACCACCAGCATGCCCGTGGTATCTCAGCGCCCGCTCCCGTCCCGCCACCGTCCCCTCCCTGTGCTCTACCTCAGCCTGCCGCGCCTCTAGCTGCCTGCTGTGCTGTGCCTGCCGTGCCTCCAGCTCGGACTGCCCTGCGTCGACAGAGCGGCGCTGAGACGCGAGGCATGCCCTCCGTTGCAAACTGTTGCGACCCGCCTGCTGCATACGCTACCCTAGTAGACCTCTCCCCTGCTGCAGCAGTGGATGCCCCCGATGTCATACGCCCCTTATGTTTCCGTCGCCTTGCTCATGTTCACAAGTGAAAGCTCACGCACTGGCACTCTGGCCGTGTGGCGGCGTGCAAGGTGGGCCGCTCACACACGCACACACACACTCTCACACACACACACACACTCTCACACACACACACACACACACACACACATACATACACACACACACACACACACACACAACACACACACACACACACATGGGGGCGGCCTGACGGCAACCTGCTCCAAGATGCAATGCGGGAGAGTTGGCGGCTGGCTGAGGCGGGGGTGGAGACGTGCTGGGCTGCCGTGGGAGGTTGTGGAGGTGGCGGAGAGGCGCCGGCAGGCGTGGTTGGCGGCGGAGAGGGAGGCCATGAGGCGCGGCTGAGGCGCGGCCGGGGGTCCGGATGGGGCGCTGAGGCGAGTTGGCGATAGAAGGGCTGAGAGAGAAGTATAAAGAGGGTAGTTGCAGATGCGAGAGTAGTGCCTGCCAAGCAGCAAAGCTGTTCAGGCGTGCCGCCTGCGATCGGGCACAGGGAGAGATCGCACACAGGGAGTGGTCGCTTCTGCTTGGGAGGAGCCAAGCCACAATATGTGGCGTGTTTGCACATGAACCTCATTCCGTTTTGAAGTAGGCAGTTGCCGAGTCTGGTGAGGAGCCTCAGTCACGCACCGCCTCCCCGACTTCACGCTGTACACCTTGAGGCACCTGATCCCCAACCTCGACGTCTGTTCGGCACAGCCATGTACGCGAGGCCTGTCAAGGTTGCTCGCCTCGCGGTGGCTGGTGACAACGACGCTGATGATGATGATGCAGCGACTGAAATCGCTCACTCGGTGCTGTTTTCCCCCGACCTCTGGCCTCAGCACCTCTGGCTGTGGCTGGATCGCGGCAGCAAGGCTGCGCTGCGATGCGTCAGCGTCGCTATGCGTGATCAGGTGGACGCGTGCGTGGCGGTTTTGGTCAGCTCAGAGGCGGGGCTCACTGCCGAGCAGCTGGCAAGTGCCCTGGCGAGGTGGCCTCGCGTAGCCCACCTGACGCTGCTGGGCGTGAGCAGCGGCGAGGCCCTACTTCCTTTCACCACGGCTTCGCTGGCAGGCCTCAGGACCCTCACCGTGCGCGAGGTGGGTGTGTGCACGCCATGGCGCACGTTCCATGCAGCCCCTGCCCCCCCATCGTCCCATGCTGCGTGCTCATCCATCCCTCGCATGCAGGTCCCGCATTTCAAAACGCATGGCAGGGCATGGTCCATCGCACATCATGCCATGGAAGCAGCCTTGGCGTGCGTGCGTCCTGACCTGTGACCACGCGTGTGCAAATGCCGCGCCGCCACGCAGCGCGTCCCTCCGCCGGGACTGCCGGTTGCACCACTCTCAGCTTGGAAACTGATGGACTTCAGCAGCACCGAGGCCGCAACGCTCCAAGAGGTCGACGTCAGCTGCTACGTCAGCCTGACCTCCATCGACGTCGTGCGCAGCTGTGTGCAGCTGAGGCACCTGAGGATGGCACGTGTGGTTGGCGTGTCGTCTCTTGCGCCGTTGGGAGCTTGCAGCCAGCTGGAGGAGCTGTGGATGGCTGGCAACGGTCAGATCACCAGCCTGGTCCCGCACAAGGCCTGCCCCAAGCTCCGCAAGCTCCACCTTGCGAGGCTTCCGCCCTGTGCTGCACGACCAGGTGCAAGACTTGCAGCTGTCGTGTACCCAGCCGGTACACCCGGTGTCGGTCGAGCTCGAAGGCCTGGTGCGCGGGCTTCAGCCGAGCATGCCGCCTGGCGTGCACGCGGGGGCGGCACGTGCACTGGGAACGCGGGCTATCACTGCGCAGGACAAGGCAGACGTCGTCGCTGCTGGCGCCATTCCGGCGCTGGTGCAGCTGCTGGGGCAGCGCTACTCTTCAGACGTTCAGAGGGCAGCAACAGAGGCACTCAAGCAAATTGCTACGTTCTATGCTGCAAACCAGGCCGCCATTGCTGCTGCCGGAGCCATTCCGCCACTTGTGCAAATGCTGGGGGAGCGCTCCTCTGCTGATGTGCAGCGGGCAGCGGCAGGAACAATTGGCAGGCTGGCTCTTGGCCATGCTGCAAATGGGACTGCTATCACTGCTGCTGGTGCCATTCCGCCATTGGTGCATCTGCTGGGGCAGCACTCTTCATCGAACGTGCAACAAGTAACAGCACAGACACTGCAGATTCTGGCTATTGGTCATGCTGCAAATAGGACTGCCATTATCGCTGCTGGTGCATTTCCGCCTCTGGCGAACCTGCTGGGGCAGCAATCCACTGCAGACGTGCAGGTGGCAGCAGCAGGTGCACTCACATTCCTGGCTAACGGCCATGCTCAGATCAAGGCCGCTGTCGCCAGTGCTGGTGCCATTCCGCCACTGGTGCAGCTGCTGGACCAGCATTCATCTGCATGCATGCAGCAGGCAGCCGCAGAGGTGCTCATGCACTTGGCCACTGATCATGCTGACAACCAGATCGCAATTGCCACTGCTGGTGCCATCCCCCCACTGGTGGTGCTGCTGGGGCCTGCCTCCCAACCGCATACGCAGCAGTCGGCAGCATACGCACTCAAGCACCTGGCTGCCAACCGTGCCCAGAACCAGGCCGCCATCGTCCTCGCTGGTGCCATCCCGGCACTTGTTCAGCTGACTGGTCCCAACTTCTTCAATCACGTGGAGCGCGCAGCAAATCAAGTACTCGACATCCTGGGGGTGGACGTGCAGTGAATTAGAGGCACTGCAGGCCTTGCAATAGCAGACACACTCGTGTGGCATCGACCAGACACACGGGCACCCACGTTCCTTGCCGTCACTCGCACAACCGCAACAAGCGATACATCTGTCAATGCAGATGGGCTGACCATATGCAGTGTTAACTGCCCCAAAGCCTGCACACGCACACTAGGAGTGAGGCCAGCAAGAACAGCACTGAACCATAGCTTGTGCATCGACAACACACACTGTGTGGGCCACCGCGCTGATCGTCGCTCACCAACGTGTCTATTCAAACCTCATAATCCGCTTATACAGTTACAGTTACAGTTACATCGGCTTTCCAGCAAAGACTACCTCTAGTCCTAGTACCACCGCCTAGACCCAAGTCCAGTTCTGGCCCTAACAATTACTTGTGAGGGGCGGTAGCCACCAGCCGGCTGCCCACCAGCCGGCTGCCTGCCAACGTGTAGTCCCAGAGCAAAAAGGAGAGCTATTGTGCGACGCCTCCAAAATAGGTCCTAACTGCTTCTAGGGGATAGGGGGTCAAGTGGCGCTTGCCAATCTACTTGACCGCCGTGGTGGAGGGGCCGGCGCCTGAGGGGCAGCCGGACCGTACACCACGGCTCTCCACCCGACCCTATCCTGAGCACGCTCAAACGCCGTGTCCGAAAAAGTCTTCCAATCAGAACGAGTGCCACTAGTTTCGCCTAGCTGCTGAATCAGTAGCTTAAGAAAATAGTGTCGGGAGGAGGCTGGAGGCCGGCCTTGCTGCCGAGGAATCCGCTTATGGTCCATGAATTCGAAGGCCACCCATTTGTTACTCTTTGACTGTGAGCGCCGCTTCAAAGCTGGGGTGCGCCGAAAGAGAGCAAGAGAGAGAGAGAGAGAAAAAGAAAGAGAGAGACAGAGAACCCGACAGACCCAAGGAGGGCGCGTCAGCCCAAAGCAATGGTCATGGCGATGGCCGATCTTCTCCTCATGCAGGATTTTACAGCCTGATGTCCATTGACCTCCTCCAACCAACTCCCTATCCCCAGGAAGCAGCCGACAGTTGAGCCGCGGGTGTCCTCAGCGCGCGCCAGCTGCTTGCCGCCTGCACACGGGGTGCGGGGGTGCTGTGCCGCGTACTGTCATTTGCGTTGTGGCAAGCGTGCACACGCAACACGCACGCGCCCACCCACCCACCCACCCAGTCATGAGTGCACGCATACGTACGCGCATGCATGCTCACCAAACCCCCTTCCCCTCATCACCAGATGGTGGATTTCTACAGCACCCAACAGTCCAGCTGCCGCACCTGCAGCTGACCCACTGCCGTGCCTGCAGCTGCCCCACTGCCCCCATCAGTTGCGAACACCGCGCCTCCCAGCTCGACAGCCGTGCCATCAGCTCACGCACCGCGTGTGCGGCAGCGGCAGAATCACCAGCAGACAGGGGGCTTTCAGGCATTCATCCGCTGTCACTCCTGCCGGCCTAAAGGTCTGCCGCGGCGGTGGCGACGCCCTGCGTTTTCACGTCGTTGTTTTTTAGTGTTTACATGTATGCGCCCGGAGAACCCCGGGGCGTGAGTTAAGGCCTAGAATACACGTCTAGGGGAGCTCTACTAGTAGAGCCCGCAAGGCCATGCAGCGCCAGCCTACCAGGGAGACAAAATAAGAAAGATGCTCTCCTGAGCTAGCTAGCTATAGGTAGAAGTCATCCTAGTACTGCCAGAGCGAAAACAGCAATGCAGCACCCAAACCATAGATTGCTCGGCGTCAACACACACGTGAAGCTGTAGAGATTAAGCCACACATGCAGACCTGGATTCGCCCACGAGGTGCCCATGTTATAACGTAATTATCTTCCCCAGGGCGACCAGTCCCGCCACCTGTAAAAATGTCATCATGAGTGCAGCCGAGCGGTACGGCCGCGACACGTCGCCAACCATCTCTGCAATGCACACCCCATACTGGATAGTCCGCAGCACGCCATGCGCACCAAGAGTTGCCCCGCTGTCGGCACAGCCGCAGATCCGAACATACGATTGGGGGGCGAGGGAGGAAAGACCAGCATACCCGGGAGGGAATACATTTGCAATGGGGGGTTGGGATGTTGGGATGTTGGGATTTGAGATGCAGGGAAAGAGGTGCAGGGCGCATGAGACGGTTGCAGGACGCGCCTGTCTCAAGGATCGGCCGTGGCCGCTCTCCGACTGGTAATTGAGTGTACAACCACTTGCCAGTGGTTGATTCTTCAGCCACTTGAGGACCTCCTCCTCCACACAGCCATCTATCTATCACAGCTGCGCCACGGGTGTGCTCAGCGCGCGCCGACCTGCTGCTTGCCGCCTGCACATACATGGTGTGCGGGGGGTGGGGGAGGGGCGGGGGGAGTCTCATGCGGGGCATGCGCATGCCCAGTGCAGGAAGGCACACGCGCTCCCCCACCAGCTAGGGTCTGTGTAAACATGAATACCCTGCCTGTCCCACACCTGCAGCCCCTCCCCCCAAACGTGCAAACCTCCACCAGCTGCGAGCAGCGCACCTCCCAGCTGATGCACACACACACACACACACGCACACACACACACACACATACACACGCACACACACACAGGCACAAACAAGCACACAGACACACACAAGCACACACACACACACATACACACACACACACACACACACATTCATTGGCTTTCTCCCACGGGGAACCTCCAAACTTTAAATCTGCTCCACATCACCGACCAAACATACACCGGGCTGTAACTCGCATGGCTGCTGCTCCGTGCTGCGCGACCAAGTGGAAGACCTGGCTTGCACTCAGTCACACATATCGCACCCAGTCGCACCAGTTGTCAGCGCCGCTAGCTCACCAGTGTCACCCCTGCTGCAGCCGCCGCTGCAGCTGCTCACGTCGCCCCCGTGTGCCGTCCGTTCCCACGCTGGAGTCGCGAGTGCAGGACCGCCGCCGGGTTTTGCAGTTTTATACGTTTGCGCCCAGAGGACCCCGGGGCGTGAGTTGAGGCCAATACTGCAGGTCTAGGGAGGGCTCTACTAGGAGAGCCCGCAAGGCCACTCAGCGCGCCAGCCTACCAAGGAGTCAAAAGAAGGAAGTTCCCCTCCTCCCCCTCCCCCCCCCCGCCACTACATGGGGCTACCGCCAAGTAGGGCGCGCAGCCTCCTCCTTTGCACACACACACCCTTCCCCCCCTCCCCGTGCCGCTTGCCTGCCTGCCTTGCCTGCCCGCCTGTGGGGCAGGCCCCAGCACTGCCACACCTGAACGGTTGCAACACCCCCCCCTCAGCAAAGTCCCCCGTGAACAGCTGAGGAGGAGGACACCTACACACACGCCACCTATGTTTTCATCCTCCACTGGCATGTGGGGTGAAATTGGGGCGTTGGAAAGAGCTCGAGGACGAAACTGCTGCCGGGGACTTGCGCCTCGGCGTTTTCGGTTTCTCCTTTCACAAATGTGTCGGCACACGGCCTGTACTCAAGAAGATATTGTGTGTGAGGCATACCCAATGGATTGCAGTGGCAATTAGCAAACAAACAAATTAACAAACAAAGTTTCCGCGTGGCGTTGCAGGGCTCGGGCGTTGAGGCGCCAGGGAGGGCGCGGGCACGGGCGGCAAGGCCCTTGAGCTCGGGCACGTCGGCGCTCTACCAGGTCGACATGGAGTGTGATGAGGCCCATGCAACCGCGGTCAAGGGTGCGCTGCATGCACGCATGGCGCCCCTGGAGGTGGACAGTGGCCGCGTGCGCGCGGCACCTGCAATGCTGCTGGACTCTGGGGGTCCTGTGGACGACGCGCACTACCTGGTGCGCTTCATGCCGACAGGCAATCTGCCATGGACGCCGGCACTTGTGCACAGCTGGCTGCGGGCAAACGGGGTGCACGCTGACTAGGTGGTGCAGTACCAGTGCGGGGTTGGCGGGCCGGTGCCGGTGCAGTGGCACGGCGCTGCGCGTGGGCAGGGCCCCGCCCCCAGCCTCGCCTGGCTGTCTGCCAGGGAGCCAGGCTTTGTGGCGTCGGTGCATGGGGGCCACGCCTTTGTGTCTAAGGCCATCCGCGCGCCGCACGTGGAGTGCCGCCAGCGCACCGACGCGCCGTCCTTCTGCCGGCTGCGCGTGTCGCGCCTGCCCCTCAGCATGATGGGGCCCGCGCGCCCCGCGCGCGCCGCCGGGACGCCGGGTGGGCCGCCGCCGGGTGGGCCACCGCCGGGTGGGCCGCCGCCGGGTGGGCCGCCGCCGGGTGGGCGGTCCTATGCCGCAGCTGCCCAGGGGCTGCCTGTGGGGCCTGGGCTGCAGCACCAGCTGCCCATCATCGAGGAGGAGGCGGACGACGGAGGCGGGGGCTCTGACCACGGCTCGTACGGGCATGGTGCCGGCGACGGTGATGACGATGACGACGGCGCTGGGTCTGACGGGGGTGCGGGCTCTGCTGGGGGTGCTATGGCTGTTATTGCGGCTGCTGCTGCAGCGGCGGCGGCAGGCCCCTCGGACGAGCACGCAGCACGCCACAAGCGTGCGCTCCGCACAGACCGCCAGACGCAAGGGCGGATGCTCCAGCTCGATGCGGAGAGGCGCGCACTCGAGGGCCGACGGGAGCTGAAGGCTGCAGCAGCTGTGGGTGCAGCTGCAGCAGCTGTTGGCGAGGCGGCCCTGCTGGCGGCCCTGCTGGCCGACGAGCGCATGCTCGATGCGAGCCAGACGACTGGGCGCAAGCGTGGGGGGGGCGATGAGGAGCCCGCTGCCGCTGCCGATGCCCCGCTCGACACCCCCGTGGGCCTCAGCCAGCCCAAGCCGCGGCGCGGCGAGGCGGCGCCTGAGGCGGCAGAGGACGGCGAGGAGGGGCGGCGCGTGGCACGCCGTACGACTGGTGGTGAGGAGGGTGACGCCGCCGTGCCTGCTGCTGCTCCGGCTGCGGCTGGTGGGGGCGCGGGGGCTGAGGACGCTGCTGGTGGTGGGGGAGCTGGAGGAGCGGGCGCAGGTGGAGGGGGCGGGCAGACGCAGGCTCTGGCCACTACTGGTGGTGCCGCTGGCCGTGGAGACGATGGTGGTGACTGGGTCCGCGGCAAGGTCCATGCCTTTGCATACGCGCGGGGCGGACCATGCATTGGGCCCGTCGACAACCCCGGGATCCGCAGCGGGCTCACGGACGCCATCCACTGCGGGAAATTCCTGACAGCCACGGCGGCGGAGGAGTGCATCATGAACATCCTCCACGGACACCCTGTCCAGAGCCCCGACCCAAAGAAGCAGGGCAGGCCTCAGGGCTGGCCGATGGAGCATGTCAGGAACCTCCTCAGGGCGGCGAAGCTTGACGTGATGCCGGCGCTGCCAGATGGCTGGTCCCTGGGCGAACCCCTGCCAGTTGGCCACCCGTTCCACGTGCCCGATGACGCCGCCCTCTGAGCAGCCGGCACACAGAGGCCGCTTTGCCCCCGGCCTCCGAGTGGGCACGCACAACGTGCGCGGCTTGCGACAGGGGACCAAGCTGGTGGATCTCATGCGCGTCTGGGCGCGCGACCGCCGCCTCGATGTGGTGTGCCTCCAGGAGGTGCATATTGCAGCTGATGGCGTCGCGAGCATGGACGGCGTCGACCGCTATGCGTCCAGCTGTGCCTACCACCTGGGGACTGAGTCCTACACCTTCTGGGGGGGCGGCGCGGGGACCTCGGCCGGGGTCGCCATCCTCGTGCGGTCAGACCTCTTGGCGTCGCTCCAGCCGGTTGTCCAGGCGGATGGCGACGGCCGGCTGATGGTGATGGATATCACGTGGGGTGGTGGGGGCGCGGGCGGTGGGGGTGGGGGAGCTGGAGGTGGGGGAGCTGGGCGGCTGCGCCTCGTCAATGCGTACCTGCCGGCCTCGCAGCCGAACCGGCCAGCGGTGCAGGCGGCGTTCATCGAGGAGCGCATCCGACCGCTTGCTGCTGGCCAGACGCACCTCGTGCTCGCAGGCGATTTCAACTTTGTCGAGAGCCCGCGTGACCGCGCCTGCTCTGAGGGGCCCCTCGAGTGGCGCGACCGTACCCCGGCGGCGGCGATGGCAGCGCTGGTGGAGGACTCCCCGCTCCGTGACGCGTACCGCCTCATCCACCCCGTGCAGAGGGGGTACACCTTCAGTGCGTATAATGCACAGGCGCGGCTCGACCGCCTCTACGTGTCGACGGCCCTCGTGCCACGCGTCCTCGGGTGCGACGTGGGCGAGTCGGGCGGGTCGGATCACCGCGTTGTGGCAATGCACCTCTCCCCCCTGGTGCCAGAGGCGCGCGGGCCGGGGCGGCCGCGTGTGCGTGCCCATTTCTGGGCTGATCGTGACTTGGCCGATGGGTTCAGGGCATGGTTTGGTCGGGAGGCAGCGGGGGCGCCCACCCATGGCCACACGGAGCTCATGCGGTGGTGGCAGGCTTTCAAGCCGCGTCTGGCTCGCGAGGCCCGCCGTCTCGACTGCGACCTAGGTCGGCGGCGAGATGCTGTGTCGGTGGAGGTGACCCGGCTGCGTGCAGACCTGCAGCGAGCGCGCGCGGCCGTTGAGGCGGGGCGCGGTGGGCTTGCGGAGCTCGCCGGGCTCTATGCGCTGCAGCGGCGCCTGGACGCGGCGGTGCAGCGGTACGCTCCAGCCCCGCCCCCCTGTGTGCGGCCGGGAGAGCGCGTTTCCGGGGGCATGGCGGCAGCCTTCCGCAAGCCAGCGGCGGCACGGCGCGTCGCCGCCCTCAGAGATGCGCGTGGCATCCTCGTCACTGATGGCAGGGGAATGGCTGACATCATGGCTGATGCCGTGGCGGCGGTCTCACGGCCGCCACCGCCATCCCCCGCTGATCGGGAGGCTGTGCTGGGGGCGGTGTGTGCGCACTCGCCGCGCGTGCCGCAGGCGGTGGCGGATGCAGCCGGCGCGCTTGTTGTCACGCCCGCCGAGGTGCGGGCGGCGGCCACCCACTCCAAGCCTGGCACCGCCCCAGGCCCGGATGGCATCCCAGTGGATGTGTGGCGGAAGCTGGGCGAGCCAGCCTTTGAGCTTCTGGCAGCGATCTTCACCGCGGTGGGAGCTACGGGTGGGACGCCGCCTGGATTTCTCGACGGCGTCGTTGCCTCAATCTACAAGGCCAAGAACGCTGCGGATGCGGCAAACTACCGCCCACTCACCATGCTGGGCTCCGACTACCGCATCCTCGCCAAGGTGCTGGCGACGCGGTGGACGCCCCTGCTCTCTGCGGTGGTGGGGCCGGAACAGACCGCTTTCCTCGCTGGCCGCCGCATCTCGGACAATATCTGCCTCACGCAGATGCTGCCTGGCCTGCTGGCTGCCAACGCGGCGGAGGGCGTGGGGCCGACGGGTGCAGCGCTGGCGCTCCTGGACTTCCGCAAGGCATACGACACCATCGACCGTGGCTTCCTCATTGCGGTCATGGAGGCGGTGGGCGTCGGCGACGGCGTGCTGGCGTGGACCCGCACCATCCTCACGCACACGTACGCGTCGGCCGAGGTCAACGGGTTCATCTCTGCGCCGCGCAAGTATGCGGCGGGCGTGCGCCAGGGCTGCCCCGCCGCGCCAGCCCTCTTCCTGTTCCTGGGGCATGCGCTCGCATGCTTCCTGCGCACATGCCCGGCAGTGGGGGTCGAGGTCGTGCCTGGCTGCCGAGTGACCTGCCCCCAGTACGCTGACGACTGCATGCCCCTCCTCCGGTCGTGTGCGCCGGCTGACGTCGCTGCACTGGTGGAGACGATGGCGGTGTTTGGCCGAGCGACGGGCCTTGTCCTCAACCTCGGCAAGTGCGGCATCCTGCCCCTGGGGTCGGCGGGGGAGGGCCTGCTGGCGGGTGCCGAGGTTGCTGGGCTGCGCGTGCTGGACGCGGGCGTGTCGCTGGGGGTGCCCGTCTCTGCCGGCTTGCCGCCCCCGGAGGGCGTCACCGGGGTGTGCCGTGAGAGGCTTGCGGCCGCGTATACCAAGCTCGCGCGCTTCCCCATGTCGGCGTTTGGCAGGGGGCACGCGGCGGCGACGTACGGGGTCTCCCGCATCCTGTTCCGGGCGGTGCACTGTGGCATGACTCCGGAGGCCGAGAGGGTGCTCTCCCGGTGGACGGCTACTCTGGTGGACAGGAGCGTGGGGCCGGACCCGCCGGCAGAGCTGCCGCGGTGGGCCTCTTCGGTGCCTGGTGCGCCTGCTGCGATGCTCCTGGGGCGACCGGCGCATGGTGGTTTTGGGGCGCCGGCGTGGCGGGAGATCGTGCACGGGCAGTGGGCCGTCCACCTCGCGTGCCTGTTTGGGGCGTGGGCGGCAGGCGCCCCCCATCTCCTGCTGCCGGCCCCACGGGCCGGCGGTGGCGGCGGGGCTGGCGGCAGTGGCGGCGGTGGCGGCGGCGGGACACAGCCGGAACAGCAGCCCGCGCCCCCGGCCCAGCCGGCATGGCAGCCGCTCATGGTGGAGGCGGTGCACCGCCTGTGCCCGGAGGCCCACCCGAGCCTCTTTGTGCTATGGCTGGCCTCGCGCCCAGAGCCGGCGCCCTCCCGGACGGCCTTATTGGTGAGTGCGTGGACCCGGCTGTGAGGGCGGCGCTCTTGGCTGGGCCGATGAGGCGCATGCTCGATGGGGTGCAGGCCCTGGGGCCGGTGGCGCGCATCACGGGGCGCGTGCAAACAGCTGAGCTGTGGGGGGCGGAGGCGCCGCTCTGGGCTAACCCCCTCCTCCAGCTGGAGCTGCCGGCTGCGCAGCGGTCGGTACAGTGGCGGGAGCCCACTGGGGATGCGGCAGGGCATGCGCTCTTCAGCCCGACCGATGCGGCACGCTGGCTGGTGGACGGCCTGGCCCGCGTGCGCGACGCCCTCCCCGGCATGCGGACGGTCACGGACCTGTGCGTGCTGTGGGCATGGCTCGCTGCTGTCGACATGGTGCGCAGCACACGCACGGTTGACCACGCCTGCCTGGGGGTGTACGCTGCTGCGGATCCGGCGCGCGCGCGGCTCGTGCTGGGGCAGATACGCGCGGCGCTGGCGTGCGGCGCTTATGACGGGGGCAATGTCTGGAGGGCAGTCCTGTGCCGCGCCCTTTTCCCAGAGGTGCCGCCGCCAGTGCCGGGGTGTGTGCCAGACCTGCTGTGCGTGCGGCGCACGCTCGACCCCCTGTTCACGGCAGTGGCGGTCGTGCTTGCGGCGCTGCCCCCAGCCTGGGTCGAGGCGGCGGCTGGTGGAGCTGCCCTCACTGTGCTCTGGCCGCTCCGTCACTTCCAGCCCCTCCCCCAGGCGGGCGAGCGCGCTGCTGTGGTGGAGATCCTGCAGCTGGTTGGGTGGAAGCTGCCGAGTGTCATCACGCCGGCTGGCTGGCAGCGTGGGCGGCCTGGCCTCCGATCCACAGCTGCCCAACCTGCTCCCCTACCTGGGGGGGGCGGCGCCGCGGGCGAGCCCCGATGGGTTGGGTTTGCGCACGGCCCGGGTGTGGTGGGGAAACTGACGTGCAAGCTGGCGGTGGCGCTTCAACTGCGGGCGGTTGTGGACGAGCGGCGAGTGCGGCGGGCAGCCACGGTGGAGGCGGCTCTGGCGCTGGACCACGGGCCGCACGGGGGCCCCCGCGCGACCGACGCGCAGGTCTTCGCGGGGCTGCGCGGCCTGGAGGCGGCGGTGCCGACACTGTGGCGGATGCCGCTCCTCAACGCTCGCAAGGAGCCCATCTGGCGGCTGTGGGTGAGTGGTTTTCACAAGCAGGCTGCACTGGGCGTGCCCGAGTGCCCCTGCGGGTGGCGGTGCCGTGATGAGGACGGGCCGCCGGCGACGGCGTGGCGTGCGCACAGCTTCTGGGGGTGCCCGGTGGCGGAGGCGGTGGTGGTGGCGGCTGCTGCTGCCCTCCCTGCTCCTACGCCGGTCATCACGTGCTGCCAGGTGTGGCTGCTGCAGCCTCCCGCTGGGGTGCGTGCTGGTGTGTGGGCGGTGGTGGCAGCGCTCGTGGTGGACGCCATGGAGCGAGGCCGCCGCCACTTGTGGCGCATTACGTGCCCGCGTGATGGTGTGCAGCCCCCTGCTCGCTCGGTGGCGGTTGAGCGGGCGGGGGAGCTGGCGACGATGGATCTGTGGGACGCGCTGGCGTCCTTTGCTGAGGGCGGCGGGATGCCGCGCGGGTGGGCGGGTGTGGTGGGCCCGACCCACCCCTTTGTTGGAGTAGTGGACGGCGGGCTCACTCTGAACAAGACGTCCTAGATCCCTGAGAGGATGGTTTCTTTTGAGGGGAGGTGGCGCCACATGCGTGCGCTGGCGGGTTGTGATGTGGTAGCTGAGCAGAGTGCTGCGGCGGGTGTGCACAACGGCCCCGCTTCCGGTGGGTTGAGGGTGGGCTTTTTGGTCCCTTGATGGTTTTATACCTTGGGCCCGCCATCCGTTTCCTGGAGGGGTTGAGTGTGGAGCCTGCACTGTGGTGCTGCTTGCTTGGTGCCCGCCACCGCGTGTGGGTGGCGCTTCCGTGGGGCATCCCCCCTTTTTTTCTGTTGGCAGGTCTTCAGGACTGCTTCCTCTAAGTCCTGCTGGAGCTTTGGAACCGAACGCGTGCCCGCCAGAAAGTGGATTGTAAAAACTCATCATCATTTCAGCGTTTTGCTAAAATTCCCACCCCACACCCACACGGAACCTGTTCGAGACGACGACGTGATTCTTCTCATCCGACCATTCCCTTCCAAGATGTCCAAGACCACGTTTCACCTCCTCGCCCTCGCTGTCTTCATGGCGCTGTGCGCGTCTGCCAACGCCGGTAGGATCAATGCCGCATTTGCATTTGGCCCTTTCCCCTGATCCCTCGCCCTCTGATCCCTCGCCCCCTGATCTCACGCGATCACCGCCACATCCATCCCCTGCAGGCATCCTGGTGTAAGCCGTGTGCCAGGCCTCGTGCGCCACCTCGTGCGCGGCCTGCAGCGGCCCTCTGTTCCCGGCGTGCTACGCCGGCTGCCAGTCCGGCGGTGCCACCCTCGGGGTTGCGACAGCCACCTGCGGCATCCCGGTCGTCTGCGTTCCGTAGGAAGGCTTGCTAACGCAGACTTCTTTAGACGCTACTACCGCGACTCCTCCGGTCGGAGTCGGTGTCGGCCATTTGGCTACTTCCTCGTCCCCCTCCACCAACATCTGCTGCTCCTCCCTCTCCTCCTCCATCTGCTGCACCACACCAACATCACTAGTCAACTCATGAAGGGGGGTCCATAGGTTCAAGTCCCATATCACACGTCCAAATCTGCAGGGAACTTAGCCAGGTCAAAACAACAAGAGGCTTTAGTTTAACTGACTTAAGCGCGATTTGGTCAAAGCGGATGATACCGATGATTATGGAGAGCTCTTGACGAGGGGCTCGATTAACGGAGGCGCGTTCTCGTCGCCGAACCCTGGACCCAGCAATGCGGCGCTGCTGGTGACTAGGATCTCCGTGCCGCTGACGAGCGAGATAAAATACGACTGGCCTGGCTCCTGCTAGACTGTCCCTCGGTGGAAACTACAGGAGCGGCTTGCCCGGCGCTGTCATGGCTTGGCGAGTAGCCGTGGCGCTGCCGCGACCCGTGCTGGGAGACGGCCCTTATCCTCCTCCCATGCAGGACGCCATGCGGCACCGATCTCGACGAGTTGATCGACGAGCGGAGGAGCTGGCGCCCGTCAATGCATGCTGGACATCGGTCAAGATGGCTGCTCGTTGGGGCGAGCTACCATCAGGGCTTCAGCGGTGGTGACCGCAGAGGCAACAACAGAGTTTATCCGCTTCACCATCGCAGCGTTTGTCACCGCGCTCACCCTCGGGGGCGCTCGTCTGCCGGTGACTGGCGTCGGCATTGGTCTTCAGGCAGCCTGCCATGACGACTCTGTTTGCCCAGGCCCCCCTGGAGGGTGGGACCTGGCCATGCATGACGCATGGGGCGCAGGCAGAGCCCCATGCATGGAGTTGGACAACCATGCACCATGCCAGGCGGGGACTTTTCTGCTTCAGCGCCGCCAGTCGGCACAGCCGGCGTGGTTGGCCTCAAAGGCCAGGAGGAGGACGGTCCTTTCCTATACGCTCCTTGCCAGACATGTCCCTAAGGGACTTGTTTGGGTCTAAACTAGCCGGCGGGAGCGGTAGTCTAGACGGCAGGTAACCGGCTGGTGGCTATCGTCCTTCATAGGACGGTGGCACTAGGACTAGTGTTGTCTTAGCTGGAATGCCATGTAACTGTACCGCGACTCCATTCCGTGCTACCATCGTGCTTCGGGCAAAGGGTGGGCAAAAGTAGCGGCTGTCTGGCTCTGTAACCAGTCTGAGCGTGTCACCAGTCCGCCAGACTGGTGGCACACAGAGCAGCTTTCCAGTCCGCACATCGAT
Organism: Chlamydomonas sp. UWO 241; assembly: GCA_016618255.1. Lineage (NCBI taxonomy): Eukaryota > Viridiplantae > Chlorophyta > Chlorophyceae > Chlamydomonadales > Chlamydomonadaceae > Chlamydomonas > Chlamydomonas priscui. Next base: position 153,617 of record VFSX01000323.1, read on the forward strand.
TTGATTTAGACACTTGGGTTGCGACTGCGTGCGCAATTAATTCGGAGATGCAACAGGCCACCATGGTTTCAAACCACTACTCGTCTCCCAACAGCCGACAGCACTAGAAAGCACCTCTTCAACACGTGCTGCAACCGCTCTAACGGTTCGACCGTGAACAAGCCTAGCCTTCAACGCGCCGGAGCAGCTGTGCGCCCCCTCGCCCCCCCCATCATTGGCATCGTCATCGGGCCCCCCCTGCTGGTAGTACCACCACCCGAAACGGTCACGCGCGCTTGGTCGTGCGGCGCGTGAGCTCAAAGAGCACAGAGGGCGAGCGGTAGATGGAGATGAGCACCTTGTAGAGCTCCTCTTCGAGCAGGAACTCGCCTTGGGCGCGCGCGATGTAGAGATCCTGTGGGCGCACGCGGGGAGAGGGGTGCAGTGAGTTGCGGGTTGTGGGCCAGGGAGAGAGCGGGAGCAGATGGCGAGATCCTGTGTGCGCACGCAGGGAATGGGGGGGCAGAGAGTTGCGAGTTGTGGGTCATGGAGAGAGCGGAAGGAGATGACGAGATCCTGTGTGCGCACGTGGAGAGCGGGGAGCAGTGAGTTGAGAGTGGTGGGTCATGGAGAGAATGGAAGAAGATGGCGAGATCCATGGAGAGAACGGAAGGAGATCCTGTGTGCACACGCGGGGAGTGGAGAGCAGTGAGGTGTGGGGAGTGAGGTGTGGGGAACAGGTGTGGGGCGCAGTTTTGGCAGCCAGCCTCGTTAGGCAGCTCCCTCAATCCCACGCCGCGATGGTGTGTAAACTGTGAACTGTGGGGAGCAGTTGGGGAGTAGATAGCAGTGAGTCATGATAAGTGGGGAGTGCGGAGCAGTGAAGTGTGCGTCGTGATAAGTGGGGAGTCCCGAGCAGCGGGTCGTGAACCGAGCACTGGTAGCCAGCCTCGCAAGGCAGCTCCTTCAATCCCACGCTGCCGAGGGCGTGTACAGTCAACTGTCGACTGTCAACTTGGGGAGTGGGGTGTGCATAGCAGTGAGTCGTGATAAGTGGGGAGTGGGTATTTCCCACTCCCAAGCAATGAGTTTTGAATCGTGGAGAGTCCCTAGCCGTGGATCGTGATCAGAGCAGCAATCCCTCGGTCCAGCAGAGCAGAGCTGGCAGGAGAGGTCAAAACACATAACTGACAGCGTGACGAGCCGGTGCGTCCCTACCAGGGCCGGGGGGGAGGGGCAGTGCAGGGGTGATGCAGGGGCTGTGCAGGGGCTGGCCACGCTCTGCGCGTGCATCGCAGGCAGGGGCACAGCTGGCAGGGGCACAGCCCCCCCTGCACAGCCCCCACACACGCACAGCTCCAGATGTTTGCGAGGGGAGTCCTGGAACGGAATCACACACACTCGCAAACGCACACTGTGCGCGCTGCCATGGCCACACGTGTCTCAGGACACACACACACACACACACGCACACACACACGCACACACACACACGCACACACACGCACACACACACACACACACACGCACACACACCTGGCACAGCGTAACCAGCCTGCGCGTCGAAGGCATGTCCTGGAACGGGATCGTGAGTGCGAGGTTCGACATGGAGAGTCGGAGGAAGCGCCCGACGCCATAGACAAAGGTCAGGTAGAGGCCGGTGATGCCAAACGACGAGAGCGTCGCGCCGAGCAGGCCAGTCTGGACCTGCAACATCCAGGTGTGGCGTGGGTGCAGGAGGTTTTGGTGAGAGAGGGGGGGGGGGATTCTGCGCCGCACAGCGGGTGCAGGCGATCGACAAAGGTCGGGTACAGGCCCGTAATGCCGAACGACGAGAGCGTCGCGCCGAGAAGGCCGGTCTGGACCTGTCGTTTCCAATGCGTGGGTGCAGCCGCGCAGGAGGCCTTGAGAGGGGGGGCAGGGGAGGGGGGGGGGGGGGGGCTGCGCGCCGCGCAGCGGGTGCAGGCGATCGACAAAGGTTGGGTACAGGCCCGTAATGCCGAACGACGAGAGCGTCGCGCCGAGAAGGCCGGTCTGGACCTGTCGTTTCCAATGCGTGGGTGCAGCAGGCCTTGGTGAGATAGGGGGGGGAGGGGCGACTGCGCGCCCCGCAGAGGGTGCAGGCGATAGACAAAGGTCGGGTACAGGCCCGTAATGCCAAATGACGAGAGCGTTGCACCGAGAAGGCCGGTCTGGACCTGCGGGAGGTATGGGTGGCAGCGGAAGAGTGAGAGGGAGGGGAAAAGGGGGCATTGTGCCCTGTGTAGCGGGTGCAGGCGGGTCAGGTAGAGGCCGATCAGCAGAAAGACGAGAGCGTCGCGCCGAGCGAGCCAATTGTAACCTTTAGTATAGACGTGGATGTAGGAGGGTTTGGTGAGGTGCGCAGGTGTGTGTGTGTGTGTGTGTGTGTGTGCGTGTGTGTGTGCCATGCAGCGGGTGCTGGTCTGGGACTGTCGGTTGCAACGTGGCCGTGGGTGCAGGAGGCGTGGGTGGACGGTGGGAGGCGGGTGTGGAGAGGTTGCACGTGCAGCGGGTGCAGGAAGTGACGGGCGGACAGGCTTCCACTCGAACACACGCACGCAGCCGCGCATGCGAGAGGGAGATGAGGGGGGGGGGAGGTTGGGGAGGGAGAGGAGGTTGGAGATTGCGGGCCATGCAGCGGGCGCGGGAAGGCAGGCCTTCACAACACGCGCGCGTGCACTCTAACAAGCCAACTCGCCCACACACACGCATCCACACGTTCGCACACAAACACACCCACACACAAACAATAAACACCACACGCAAATACGTACGCACACACACAAACACGTGCACACAAGCACACGCACACACAAAAACAACCACACACACACGTACCCGCACCCGCACCCGCACACCCGCACACCCGCACACCCGCACACACACACGCACGCACCTTCTCCAGCACAACCACAGCCTGTGGCCCGCGGAACCCCTCCCCGCAGTCCACACCGCCACCGCCGCCACCGCCTCCATCTGGCGCCAGCGGAGTCCCGTCGCCCGCCAGCGGCCCGCACCGCACCTCCCACCACGCGGCCGCCCCACCGCCCGCGCCGTACCCGCTCCTTGCCCCGCCGCTGCCGCCGCGCGCGCGCAACCCTGCGTCCGCATCGTCATCGGCGTAGTCGCCGTCGCCGCCCCCGGGGCTGCTGCTCGTGGGCGCGCGCGCGAGCACGAGGGAGCACCCGATGCCCTCGTACGCCCATGCGTCTGGGTCCTGGTCTGGGCCCGGGCCGGGAGGGGGCGACGGAGCAGGCGAAGGAGAGGGGGACGGGTCGGGGGAGTCGGGGCTGGGGCCTGGATGGGTGCGGTGGGTGGGTGCGAGGGGTGGGTGGGGTGGGCAGCGCGGCAGTCATCCACTTGGTCTGCTACTCGAAAGCGGTCGACATTGCGGGGCGCCCACGGTCCATGCCGGCGACGATGCAGCTACTACGCAGCTACCATGCAGTTTCCATGCAGCTTCAACCCCCTTGGTTATCACTCGGATCTGGCTTGTGTGGCGGCACACATGCAGCTACCACGCAGCTTCCACACAGCTACCAATCCACGAATCCCCCCCCCCCCCGTACTTCTCACCCGGATCCGGCTTGTGTGGTGGCATCAGCGCAGGCTCAGGCGAGGGCTCAGGTTTCGGGTGTGGGCCCGGTGCGGGGCTCGGGCTGCGGTGGTGGCGGCTGAGGTCCAGGGCGCCAGTGGCGCCAAGGGTGGTGCCGGAGCTGCTGCCCATGGTGCCAGCTGTTTCAACGGCTGCCAGTGGGCTCGTGCGCAGGGCGGACAGGGCGCGGCCGGGGCGGCCACTGCCGCTGCCGCTGCCGCTGCCGCCGCCACTGCCACTGCTGCTGGCGCTGGCGCTGGCGCTGCCACCACCACCGCCACTGCCACCGCCACTGCCGTCGCCGCCGCCACTGTCACTGCCACTGTCACTGCCACTGCTGACAGCGCCCCTGCCTCCCGCCCTGCCCCCTCCGTTTCCGCCCCTCCCACCCGGAACCTCCATCCCAAACAGCAGAACGCAGGACTCGCCGCCCGCACGCCAGAAGCGAGGGTAGAGCGAGGGGAGGCCGGGTCCGGTCGGGTCGGCAGGATCGACAGCTGTGACGATTGCGGAGTCGCGCGCTCCTGAGAGAACCTGCATGTGTGCATGGGGGGAGGGAGGATGCGCGGGTGAGAAAGGGAGGGTGGAGCGAAGGGAGGCCGGGTCCGGTCGGGTTGGCAGGATCGACAGCTGTGAAGATTGCTGAGTCGCGCGCTCCGGAGAGGACCTGCGTGTGCGCATGGCGGGAGGATGTGAAGGTGAAAGAGGGAGGGTAGAGCGAGGGGAGGCCAGGTCCGGTCGGGTCGGCAGGATCAACAGCTGTGACGATTGCGGAGTTGCGCGCTCCCGAGAGGACCTGTGTGTGTGCAACAGCGGAAAGATAATGCGCGGTTGAGAGAGGAAGGGTAGCGCGAGGGGAGGCCGGGTCCAGTCGGGTCGGCAGGATCGACGGCTGTGACGATTACGGAGTCGCGAGCTCCCGAGAGGACCTGCGTGTTGCGCATGGGGGGAGGGAGGATGCGTGGGTGAGAGGGATGGTAGAGCGAGGGGAGGCCGGGTCCAGTCGGGTCGGCAGGATCAACAGCTGTGACGATTGCTGAGTCGCGCGCTCCGGAGAGGACCTGCGTGTGCGAATGGCGGGAGGATGTGAAGGTGAACGCGGGAGGGTAGAGCGAGGGGAGGCCAGGTCCGGTCGGGTCGGCAGGATCGACAGCTCTGACGCCGGCGGAGTCGCGCAGGCCAGAGCGGACCTGCGTGTGGGACAGAGAGGGAGGGGAGAGCGAGGGGAGGCCGGGGCCGGTCGGGTCGGCAGGATGGACAGCTGTGACGATTGCGGAATCGCGCGCTCCCGAGAGAACCTGCATATTGCGCAATAGCGGAGAGATAATGCGCGGTTGATAGAGGGAGGGTAGAGCGAGGGGAGGCCGGGTCCAGTCGGGTCGTCAGGATCGACAGCTGACGGCGGCTGAGTCGCGCGCTCCTGAGAGGACCTGTGCGTGCGCATGAGAGGAGGGAGGATGCTCGGGTGAGAGAGGGAGGTTAGTGACAGGGAAGGCCGGGGCCGGTCGGGTCGGCAGGATTGACAGCTCAGACGATTGCGGAGTCGCGCGCTCCCGAGAGGACCTGTGAGTGCGCATGGGGGCAGGCAGGATGCGTGGGTGCGAGAGGGAGGGTAGATACAGGGAGGAAGGGAAGAAGGCCGGGTCTGGTGGGGTCGGCAGGATCGACAGCTGTGACGATTGCGCAGGCCAGAGAGGACCTGTCACAGTGTGTGTGCGCATGAGGGGAGGGAGGATGCGCGGATGGGGGAGGGAGGGTAGTGAAAGGGAGGAAGGGGAGAAGGCCGGGTCTGGTGGGGTCCGCAGGATCGACGGATGTGACCTGAGCTTTACAAATCAACGGGTGTGCGCAGTCCAGAAAGCACGTACACAAGGTCGAATACGCCGCCCGTGTTGGGTGCGACACATATGACTGTAACATCCATCATCACACAAAGGGCTGGTGGTGAGGGTTGTTTGGTGTATGAGAGAGGGAGGGAGGGGGGGGGAGAGAGAGGGGAGATCGGGTCCAGTCGGGTCCGCAGGATCGACAGCTGTGACGGTCGCGGAGTCGCGCAGGCCCGAGAGGACCTGTGTGTGCGCATGGGGGGGGAGGGAGGATGCGTGGGGGAGAGGGTGGGTAGTGACAGGGAGGAGGGGAGGCCGGGGCCAGTTGGGCCCGCGGGATTGAGAGAGGTGACGACGACTGAGTCACGAAGGCCAGAGAAAACCTGCTTGTGCGCTCGGGGGGAGGGAGGACGCGTGGGTGAGAGAGGGAGAGTAGTGACTGGGATGGAGGGAAGGCCGGGGCCATTTGGGTCCGCAGGATCGACGGATGTGACCTGGGCCGGTGGGGTCTGCAGGATCGACAGAGATGATGAATGCAGAGACACACACACACACACACACACACAAACACGCACACACACACACACACACACACACGTGAACACACACACACACACACACACACACACACACACGCACCTCGAGCAGCGCCGCGCTTGACATGTCCGACAGAGCCACGCTCACAACGCCCTCGCACCCTGGCCCCCCGTGCTGAGTGGCCATCGGTGCTGAGCGCTGGAGAGACCACCCAAGCTTGAGTGCGACTGAGTCTGGTGACTCAAGCAGACGAGAGAGGGATGCGCGCATGGGAGGCGACAGCGCCCACACGTCACGGCTCTCCTGTGAGGTGTGAGAAGGGGGATTGTGTGCGTGTGTGTGTGCGCGTGTGCGCGCGTGCGTGTGTGTGTGTGTGTGTGTGTGTGTGTGTGTGTGTGTGCGTTGGTTTGATGACTCAAGCAGGCGCGAGAGGGATGCGCGCATCGGAGGGGACAGCGCCCACAAGTCACGGCTCTCCTGTGAGTGTGTGTGTGTGTGTGCGTGTGTGTTTGAGTGTGTGTGCGTGTGTGTGTGTGTGTGTGTGTGGTGACTCCAGCAGACGCGAGAGGGACGTGCGCATCGGAGGCGACAGCGCACACACGTCACGGCTCTCCTGTGAGGTGTGTGGAGGGGGATTGTGTTTGTGTGTGTGCGTGTGTGTGTGTGTGTGTGTGTGCGTGAATGGTGACTCCAGCAGGCGCGGGAGGGACGTGCGCATCGGAGGCGACAGCGCACACACGTCACGGCTCTCATGTGAGGTGTGTGGAGGGGGATTGTGAATGTGTGTGTGCGTCAGGGCGAGAGAGAGAGATTGTTACACGGCCGGTGGTACTTCCCTAAACGCCCCCGAGGAGACGCCGGGCTCACTGTATGTGTGGGGAGACGGGGAAGGGATGGAAAAAGGGAAGGCGGAGGGGTGCGCCGCAGGGTCAGGAGTCTCACTTCCGGGGGCACGCTCAATAGCATGCGCTTGTCAACTGTCATTTTTGATTTTGGGAGAGATTGTTACACGGCCGGTGGTACTTCCCTAAACGCCCCCGAGGGGACGCCGCCCCAGGGCCGTACAGACGGGTCCGATCCAAATAGAGAGAGAGAGATTGTTACACGGGCCGGTGGTACTCCCCACGCCCCCGAGGGGACGCGGGCTCACTGTATGTGTACGGAAACAGGAAGGGGATGGGAAAAGGGAAGGCGAAGGGGTGCGCCGCAGGCTCAGGGGTCTCACTTCCGGGGGCACGCTCAATGGCATGCGCTTGTCAATTGTCAATTGTTTTTGTATTTTTGTATTTTATGGGCGCGCACACACTAGCAGAGCATCAACCGTCCGGCGCAGCCTAACCCCGTAGGGCGGCCACCCGCAAACTCGGCAAATCAGTATCAAAACCCAAGCCACAGAGTGGCCGGGGCGGGCGGGGCCCTCCGGGGGGTGGGCGGGGCAGCACGCTGACCACTCAGCGCAGCGAGCACCAGCGAGGTTCCTTCCTTGAGCGCAATGTGCGCCAACTGTGGACCGCCAAGCAATCAGCGTGCCGCCGTCGCCCATCCCGGAAGGGGGGGCGCCCTGGTCAGTAGTCGTCCCGTATTGGGAATCGCTTTGACCAGTTCAAACGAGAGCGAGCCAAGTACGCCGCGTACCCAGAGCTCACGCGCATCCTCGACAACCGAGTCCCACCCGGATGGCTCACCCTAGCGAGATTTCCACAGCTGTGGGAGTCCATATGCGGCGATCTGATTAAGGCGGGATAGAGGTTGCGACCACCACACAGCCTCAGAGAGAGTGAGAGTGATCACAGTCAGTTTAGTCAGCGTTCAACATAGCGTTAGATGCAGTGCCTCAGAGGCAGCCCCCCCGCAGCAGAGTGGCATTATATCCCCTCATAGCGACGAGTGGTCTCCCGCTATTGACAGACGCCCTTTCGCCGACCTCTGGAACGATATCGCCGTTATCTTTGTAACGATCTGGAATGGAATGGAATGTGTGTGTGTGTGTGTGTGTGTGTGTGCGTATGTGTGCTTGTTTGTGCGCGTGTGCAACTAACCAACCAACCACCTTATCAACCAACCTGAGTCAGGCACATGAGCTTAATCTGCTGCCTGGCTTAACCTTTCAGCCCAGAGAGCTGTCGTACCCCCTCAGCCCATGGCCAGGGGGCTCACGCGGTCCATCGAGACCCTCGCGGCCCATTGAGACCCATCATCATTTGGAGAAATCCAGTCCCACTCAAAAGCACCAACACCAACCAACCAAAGAAACAACCAACTAACCAACCAACCAACTAACCAACTAATCAACCAACAACCAACTAACCAACCAACCAACCGACAAACCTGAGTCAGGCACATGAGCTTGATCTGCTGCCGGTCGTAGCCCCTCAGTCCTGGGGGCACAATGGGCAGGGACCCGTCATCGCTCGGGGGAAGCCAGTCTCGAACGGATCGCGTGCCGCCGGCAGCGTAGAGCAGGAAGTCGCCGGCGGTTTCGGAGCCAGAGGCAGAGTACTGAAGTGTGTGTGGGGGGGGGCGTGTGTGTGCGTGTGTGTATGTGCGAGAGAGAGAGAGAGAGAGAGAGAGAGAGAGAGAGAGAGAGAGGGAGAGAGAGGGAGAGAGGGAGGCCCTGCACACACACACACACACACACACACACGCATGCACACATACCCCCCACCCACACCCTCACCCACACACCTGCGCCACCGTCACGTTGAGTGATACGTCAACAACCGTAGGCGTCTGGTAGGTGGGTGCCCCAGAGCTGAACACCAGCAGGGGCAGCCACAGCACCACCAGCAGCAGCGCCAGCAGCAGCACGCCCTACACAGCGTTTGTTACCAGCGTGGGGTTTAGGCGTGTGCTATCAGGGTCGGCGGTGTATTGGGCCAGCAGGGCAAAGCGCCAGAGCTGAATACCAGCAGGGGCAGCCAAAGCACCAACAGCAGTAGCGCCAGCAGTAGCACGCCCTTCACAGCGTTTGTTACCAGCGTGGGTTTTAGGCGTGTACGATCAGGGTTTGCAGTGTATTGGTTCAGCAGAGCTCTGTGGAGCCCCAAAGCTGAACACCAGCAGTGGCAGCCACAGCACCAGCAGCAGCAGTGCCAGCAGCAACACACACTATGGAATACGGCGTGTGGTTTTCAGTGGCATGGGCTCAGGCGTGTGCTATCAGGTTTGCGCTGCAATGAGCCAGCAGGCTAGAGCGTCAGCGCTGGACACCAGCAGTGGCAGCCACAGCACCGGCAGCAGCAGTGCCAGCCGCAGCACACCCTACACAGTGTTTGTTACCAGCGTGGGTTTTAGGCGTGTGCTATCAGGCTTTGTGGTGCAAGTGCTGGGCCAGCAGGGTGGGTTTACGCGTGGGCTCTATCAGGCTGTGTGTGGTGCACTGAGCTGGGTAGAGCGCCAGAGCTGAACACCAGCAGGGGCAGCCACAGCACCACCACAAGCAGCGCCAGCAGCAGCACAGCCTGTGGAATTCTAAGTGCGTTTGTTGGCAGCGTGGTTGCCAGGTGTGTGCTATCAGGTTTTGCGCTGCATTGGGACAGCAGGGCACAGCGACAGAGCTGAACACGAGCAGGGGCAGCCACAGCAGCGCCAGCAGCACCACCAGCAGCAGCACACCCTACATAGCGTTTGTTGCCAGCATGGGTTTTAGGCGTGTGCTATCAGGGTCGGCGGTGTATTGGTCCAGCAGGGTGGAGCGCCAGAGCTGAACGCAGCACCAGCAGCATCAGCGCCAGCAGCAGCACGCCCTGCGGAGTGGGTGCCAGAAGGGTGAGTTCGGGCGTGCATTATCGGGTTTGACTACGATACCTTCTGAACCAGGCGCCTGATATCCACACGGCGACACTAACACAACTTCCCCCCCCCCCCGTTTCTGTTACAGAAGGCATTCAACAAAACCCACACCCCACACTTGTCCACACTCGTTCACACTCGTCCACACCTGCAAGAAGTTCACGTACGCCGGCACCTTCTGACCCAGGCGCCTGCTCTCCACACATTGCCGTAACATTTTTGCACTCAACACCCCACACTATTCCACCCTTTCACGCTTGCAAGTGTGAATCTCGCACCTGCAGGAACTTCACATACGCCGGCACCTTCTGACCCAGGCGCCTGCTCTCTCGCATGCGTCGGCGCACGGCGGCGACAAACAGGTTTGCGCGAACGTCCTCCAGCTTCAGCCACTCCTGCCTGAGGTGTGTGTATGTGTGTGTGTTTGTGTGTGCGTGTGTGTCTGCTCTCCCTCATGCGTCGGCGCACCGCGGCGACAAACAGGTTTGCGCGGACGTCCTCCAGCTTAAGCCACTCTTGCCTGCGGTGTGCGTGTGTGTGTGTGTGTGTGTGTGCGTGTGTGTCTACTCTCCCTCATTCGTCGGCGCACCGCGGCGACAAACAGGTTTGCACGAACGTCCTCCACCTTCAGCCACTGTTGCCTGACATGTGTGTGTGTTGGGGGGAGTGTGTGTGTGTGTGTGTGTGTGTGCGAGCGTGTGAGCGTATGTGTGTGAGCGTGTGCGTGTGTGTATGTGAGTGTGTTGGTTGTGGGATGCGAAAAATCGGTTTGCGTGAACGTCCTCGAGCTTCGGCCACTCTTACCTGCGGTGTGTGTGTGTGTGTGTATTGTGTCAGTTGTCTCGGTTATGACAGTTGTGTCAGTTGTGTCAGTGGCGGATACAAACAGGTTTGCGCGAACGTCCTCGAGCTCCAGCTACTCTTGCCTGCGGTGTGTGTGTGTGTGTGTGTGTGTGTGTGTGTGTGTGTGTGTGTGAGCGTACGGTGGGAACTGCAAGAATGTCTCTCTCTCTCTGTCTGTCTCTCTCTCTCTCTCTGTGAGCGTATGTGTTTGAGCGTGTGCGTGTGCGTGTGTGTATGTCAGAGTGTCGGTTGTGGCATGCGATGGACATGTTTACGCGAACGTCCTCCAGCTTCAACCACTCTTGCCTGCGGTTGTGTGTTGTGTCAGTTGTGTCAGTTGTGTTAGATGTGTCAGATGTGTCAGTTGTGTCAGATGTTTAAAAACCCATGTCAGTTTTGAAATGCAAAAAACAGGTTTGCGCAGAACATCCTCCAGCTTGAGCCACACTTGCCCGCGGTGGTGTCAGTTGCCGCCGTGCACATCCAGTCAATCAGCATGCACACCTTGTGCACATGCAGACACACAAAACCAGTGCCGTTTTTGTAAACGCATGTGTCGAAACGCCGGTCAACGCTAGTCAACGCCGGTCAACGCTAGTCAACGCCGGTCAACGCACCAGTCCAGCACTGTCGCCGTGCACGTCTAGTTGAGCAGCATGCGCATCTCTTTCGCATGCAGACACATTAGAACCCTCACGCATTTTTGTGTGTTTCTGACACATGTGTCGAACAAAGCGACAGTTAAGGTCAGTCAACGTCGGTCAACGCCAGTCAACGCCAGTCAAGACACCAGTCCAGCACTGTCGCCGTGCACGTCCAGTCGAGCAGCATGCACATCTCGTGCACATGCAGAGATACAAAGACCGTTACGCCCTTTTGTGTGTTTCCCAACACATATATGTCAAACAAAACGTCAATCAACGCCAGTAAACGCCACTTAACGCCAGTGAACGCCTGTGAACGCACCAGTCTAGCACTGTTGCCGTGCACGTCCAGTCAAGCAGCATGCGCATCTCGAACAGAAAGGGCACCGCGTTGAAGATGTTGAACGCGACGTAGTGTGGCTGGTCCGGGTGGGAGTAGAAGATCTGCGGGTGGAGTGCAATATGCTCAGTCCTATGTTGTCCTGCTTGAAATTTGACGGCCTGTCCTGCAACTCTCCTCTCTCTCTCTCTCTCTCTCTCTCTCTCTCTCTCTCTCTCTCTCTGTCTCTCTCTCTGTCTCTCCCTCCCTCTTTCTCTCTCTTTCTCTTTCTCTCTCTCTCTCTCACTCTCTCTCTCTCTCTCCTCTTTCTCACACACGCACATACACGCTCTCTCTCAAACACGCTCTCTCTCACACACACATGCAAACACGCACGCGCATGCACATACATACACGCACACGCTCACCATCGCAAAACACCCTCCCAAGTGCGGCGAGACAGTGAAAGGTAGCCAGTACGAATGTTGGCACACCAGCTGCAAAGCCTTCCTCCCGCCTTCACAAAAACAAACACACTAGAGCTCCTAGCTACCCGAAAAGGGCAGTTGGCCTGACCCGAGACTCTCTTTTTGTCTCCCTTTTTCTCGCTCGCCCTCTCTTTCTCTCTCTCTCTCTCTCTCTCTCTCTCTGTCAGTTGCTCTCTCCAGTTCTCACTCACTCCCTCTCTCTAAAACAGACACACGTCCATACCCCACCATCGCGTGACGCCCGCCCGCGTGGCCGTATCTCAACAGCGGAGGGTAGCCAGCGCACAGCTGCAGCGCGGAGAGCGCTGAGCTGGAGAGTCGCACAGCACACTTGCAGCCTGACCAGGATTGGCGGCCTGTCCTTGCAACTCTCTCTCTCTCCCTCCCTCTCTCTGCATGTCTGTCTCTCTCTCTCATATTCTCTCACACACACACACACACACACACACACACACACACACACAAACATACACACGCTCACCATCGCGTGTCGCCCGCCCGCGTGCCCGTATCTCGACAGCGGGGGGTAGCCAGCGCGCAGCTGCAGCGCTGACAGCGCTGAGCTGGCAAGTCGCAGCGCGCACAGCACACGGATGTGCCAGTGGGTGGCTGCGCCTGCCCCGGGGAACCAGAAGAGTGCGAGGGAGAGGGCGAGGGTGGCGCACACCCCGGCTGTGTGGAGGAGGGCCTGTGGGGGGGAGTGGGGAGTGAGGAGTAAAGAGGCTGTAAAGAGGAGCCAACAAAAAAATAAAGAAGGAAAACACTGCGCCTGCCCCAGGGAGCCAGAAGAGGGCGAGGGCGAGGGTGGCGCACACGCCGGCTGTGTGGAGGAGGGCCTGTGGGGGGGAGTGGGGAGTGAGGAGTAAAGAGGCTGTAAAGAGGAGCCAACAAAAAAATAAACAAGAAGGAAAACACTGCGCCTGCCCCAGGGAGCCGGAAGAGGGCGAGGGCGAGGGTGGCGCACACGCCGGCTGTGTGGAGGAGGGCCTGTGGGGGGGAGTGGGGAGTGAGGAGTAAAGAGGCTGTAAAGAGGAGCCCACAAAAAAATAAAGAAGAATGAAAACACTGCGCCTGCCCTAGGGAGCCAGAAGAGGGCGAGGGAGAGGGCGAGGGTGGCGCACACGCCGGCTGTGTGGAGGAGGGCCTGTGGGGGGGAGTGGGGAGTGAGGAGTAAAGAGGCTGTAAAGAGGAGCCCACAAAAAAATAAAGAAGAATGAAAACACTGCGCCTGCCCCGGGGAGCCAAAAGAGCGCAAGGGGGAGGGCGAGGGTTGCGCACACGCCGGCGGTGTGCAGGAGGGCCTGTGCGGGGGGTATGAGGAGTGAAGAGTGAGGAGTGATAAGTGAGAAGTGAGGATTGAGGAGAAAGGAGCAAGGATTGATGATGGGTGGGCGACGAGTGAGGAGCGAGGAGCAAGGAGCGAGGAGCGAGCAGTAGGGAGGAGCACGCAGGAGGAAAACACCTGTGTAGGCACACGTGGGCACCAGAGTCATTCAACATTATTTGGAGAGATCATGATTGTTCCACACACCACACACCGTCCGTGCGGTTTGCCTGTGCAAATAACTGTCATTTTGAACCCCCGCGCCCTGCGAAGCTGATAAACTTATAACAGATCGTCGAAAACCACGATTGGGGGCGTCAAAACGACTACAATTGGCGAAAACCGACCCCAAAAATTTGACTCAACACTTGCAGTTTTGACCCCCCCCCCCCTCCGCAGTAAAGGCAAGCAATATGGACGGTACCACACTCTACATTTCCACACCTTGAGTGGGTGTGAACCCAGCATATACACCGCACGCTCCGCCACCATCAAAACGCTGTAGGCAATCAGAGTGCCGATGTAGTGCGCTGGAAGAATTCGGTTTGAAGCAACGTCGATGCTGCTGGTGCTGCTGCCCCACAGGCTCTGCGCGAGTGTGTGTGTGTGTGTGTGTGTATGTGTGTGTGTGTGTGCGTGCGTGTTGTGCGCGTGTGTTGTTTGTGCTTGCGCGCGTGTGCGTGCGTGTGCGTTTGTGTGCGCAAGTTTGCGTGCATGTGTCCATCTGTGCGTGTGTGTGTATGTGTGTGTGTGTGCGTGTGTGTGTGTGTGTATGTATGTTTGAGTAGTGTGCTGGAAGCACGCGGTTTGAAGCGACGTCGATGCTGCTGGTGCTGCTGCCCCACAGGCTGCGCGTGTGTGTGGGTGAGTGTGTGTGTGTGTATGTGTGTGTGTGTGAGTAGTGTGCTGGAAGCACCCGGTTTGAAGCGACGTCGATGCTGCTGGTGCTGCTGCCCCACAGGCTCTGCGCGTGTTTGAGTGTGTGTGTGTGTGTGTGTGTGTACGTGTTGTGCGCGTGTGTTGTTTGTGCTTGCGCGCGCGTGCGTGCGTGTGCGTTTGTGTGCACGAGTTTGCGTGCATCTGTGCGTGTGTGTGTGTGTGTATGTGTGTGTATGTGTGAGTAGTGTGCTGGAAGCACCCGGTTTGAAGCGACATCGATGCTGCTGGTGCTGCTGCCCCACAGGCTCTGCGCGTGTGTGTGTGTGTGTGTGTGTGTATGTGTGTGTGTGTGTGTGTGTGTGCGTGTTGTGCGTGTGTGTTTGCCTGTGTGTGTGTGTGTGTTTCGGTGCGTACGCGTGTGTGTGTGCGTGTGCGTGTGTGCGTGCGTGTGCACGTGTGTGTGTGCGTGTATGCGTGTGCGTGTGGGTGTTGTGCTTCAAACAGACACACTCTCACCCGACACACCCACACACATATTACTAAACTGAACCGCACACACCCCACACCTCCCCACACCCACGTGGTAGAACACGGCCATGTACACAAACGTGAGGAAGTCCAGTGTAACGGTAGCTGTGTAGAAGTCAGCCGCGGGCGCAGAGTAGGCCTGAAGGAGAAGGGGGAGGAGGAGGCAGGCAGCGAGGAGGCAGGCGGCATTTAGTGTGCATATAATGAGAATGTCGAGAGCGGTGGCTTCAACCCAACACCCTAAACCGGACCCCCTTCCTTTCCCCACCCCACCCCCTATACCCTTACCTGCGCTCCTAGCAGTCGGAACGGCAGCGCAGGTGAGGGCAGTGCAGGAGACTGGGGCGCGCAGCCATCGTCCTCGCCATCGCCACTGCCGACCTCCCCACTGATAGCGGTGGCTTCAACCTAACACCCTAAACCGCCCCCCCAACCCCCACCCCATTCCCCACCCCCTGTGTACCAGTACCTGCGCTCCTAGCAGACGGAACGGCAGCGCATGTGAGGGCAGTGCAGGAGGCAGCTGAACTCCGCCGTCACCATCGCTGCCGTTCTCGCCACTGACCCGGGCTGCGCCCTGCCCCCCCTCCCCCTGCTCGGGAGCTCCGTGCCCGAGCGACGCGGCGCCAGGCGCGGGGGGCAGCCCCACGAATGCCACGTTGGGCTGCCACACTTGCTGGGGCTGTGGGAAGGTCGGGTTCGGCTGCCAAACGCGTGGGAGGGGGCCCGTGCCGCTGTCCACACCGGAGGTCATACCTGTGTGTGTGTGTGTGTGTGTGCTATTTGGCTGCCACACGCGTGGGAGGGGGCCCGAACCGCTGTCCACACCAGGAATCATACCTCTGTGTGTGTGTGTGTGTGTGTGTGTGTGCGCGCGAGCAAGCATGCATGTGTGTATGTGTGTGTGTGTGTGTGTGTGTGTGTGTGTGTGTGTGTGCGTGCGTGCGTGCGTGCGTGTGCGTGTTGCAGGGGTTCATCGCCTTTGTATATGTATGGGCCATGTTTCCACAAGGGGGGGGGGGGGGGGGAGGGAGGCTCCTAGCAGCGCCCAGAGCTGGCCCAGATCTGACGAAGTGAACTGGGTAATTCCCCACACACCTGTGCCCCCCATACCGGAGAGCGCGGACGATGAGGGCGCGGGCGGCGGCGGCGGCGGCGGCAGCAGCGGCAGCGGCGGCGGCAGCGCGGCGAGGGTGTGCGCGGGCGGGTCTGCCGACTGGGCCTCTGCCACTGAGGCCAGCGCGGCGGCGGCGGCGCGTGCGGGGCGCGGGAGCCACGCGACGCCGCCGTCCACACCTCCCACACTGTTCACACCGTCCACACCGTTCATACCGCCGACGGTGACCTCCAGCAGGGCGGAGCAGCTGTGTGTGTGTGTGTGTGTGAGGGTGTGTGTGGCGTGTGAGTTGGATACCTCAGGCGAGGGTTAGGTTCAGCCGTGCGCACACACCCACACACATCCACACACACGCATGTACGCACACACGTACCCAAGTACCTTAGTACCACAAGCTAGACGCAAGCCCAGTTCTGGCCCTAACAATCACTTGTGAGGGACGACACTCCTGACAGCCCTAAAAGTTGAAACCTTCAGCAATTGAACCCACAG